>PISX010008200.1:0-83496 GCA_004024625.1 Mellivora capensis | reverse complement strand
GGGTTGAGGGTGGGGTCATGGCCACCAAGTAGACATGGAGCCCGGCTCTAGTCTGGGCCTCAGTGGCCAGGTGAACGGTGCCTTCTCGTTTGAGCGGGGAAGTTTGACAAATCTACTTTTATCCCCATCTGAATTTCTGTGTGTTCTGGGGACTTGGTTTTGTTTTGTTTTGTTTTGTTTTAAAGATTGTATTAATTTGTCAGAGAGAGAGAGAGAGAGAGTGAGCACTGGCAGATGGAGGCAGAGGGAGAAGCAGGCTCCCCGCCGAGCAAGGAGCCCGATGTGGGACTCGATCCCAGGACGCTGGGATCATGACCTGAGCTGAAGGCAGCCGCTTAACCAACGTCCCTGGTTTTGTTTTGTTTTGTTTAAGATTTTATTTATTTATTTGGCAGACAGAGATCACAAGCAGGCAGAGGCAGGCAGAGAGAGAGGGGGAAGCAGGTTCCCCACCAAGCAGGGAGCCCCATGCAGAGCTCGATCCCAGGACCCTGAGATCATGACTAGAGCCGAAGGCAGAGGTTTAACCCACTGAGCCACCCAGGAGTCCCAGGACTTGGGTTTAGAAGGATGTGGGAGAGGAAGAGAGAACCAGGCTCTTTGTTCAGGAACTTGCAGTCGGGCTGTTCGACTTTGACCCTCAGCTCTTCCCTACTTTGACCCTCAGCTCTTCCCTCAGCAACACTCAGATCCTGTCCTTCAGGGGACTTGGGGGAATGGAAGGGGTGATTGTACATATCTATTTCTCAAAACCACAGTACAATGAGTGTGAATCGTGGTGTGATAGTAGCATGGCTTCCCCAGGACGAGAGGGAACACATCACTGGAGGGGGAGTGGGGCTCATCGCTGGAAGCCGCTCAAAGGCAGGCGCCTGCGAGGCGAATGCGCTCCAGGTCCCAGGGCGCTCTCAGGCTTCAGAAGCATGAGGCACCCCCATGCTGGTTGTAGCCCAGGGGTGAAATGGGAGGGCTTGGGAAAGGGCAGCCTAGGGCAGAGAAGCCCCCAGATCTTTCCTGCACCCCTGCAAACCTCTCCCCAGAGGAGGCCTCCCCCTGCCCTGAGGCCGTGAGCCACTGAGAGGTCACAGCAAGCTCCCTGCTATAAACACCATCTCTAAGCTGAGGAATTTGTATCTAGCCTGTAGGGCTTACCTTTCCACCAGGATGTCTGACCAGCATCCTGCGTGTCACAGGGCCCAGCGCTCTGTTCATTTCCACCCTGAGCCTCCACCCTGCCTCCCACCTCGGGAGATGGCACAGCCGAATTCCCCAAACCCACAGGAAACAGCATGAGGCCATCCTTGACCTCCTCTCCCTTACTGACCGCCCCATCCTCGGGAAATCATGCCAGATCTACCTTCCTGCAGGTTCTGAACCTGCCCCAGTTCTACCCTACAGGCTCCCAGTCCCGCTCTGGTCCCATTCTGTACACAACAGCCCAGAGAGACTTTTTTTTTTTTTTTTAAAGATTTATTTATTTATTTGACAGAGAAATCACAAGCAGGCAGAGAGGCAGACAGAGAGAGAGGAGGAAGCAGGCTCCCTGCGGAGCAGAGAGCCCGATGCGGGGCTCGATCCCAGGACCCTGAGATCATGACTTGAGCCGAAGGCAGAGGATTTAACCCACTGAGCCCGCCAGGCGCCCCGAGACTTTTTTTTAGATTTTATTTTTAGGGGCGCTTGGATGGCTCAGTCGTTAAGCAAGCGTCTGCCTTCTGCTCAGAGTCCTGGGATCGAGCCCCGCATCGGGCTTTCTGCTCCATGCGAGGCCTGCTTCTCCCCCTCCCACTCCCCCTGCTTGTGTTCCCTCTCTCACTGTGTCTCTGTCAAATAAATAAATTTAAAAAAAAAAGATCTTGTTTTTAAATAATCTCTACGCCCAGCATGGGGCTACTCAATAGCACCCCCTTATCAAGAGTCTCGACCACCAACCGAGCCTGCCAGGTGCCCAGACACTTTGAGATGTAGAGTTTATCTGGGCTCCCCTGGCCAAACCCTCCAGTGGCCCCAGTCACACCTATAGTGACATTCAGGTGCTCCCTGTGGTCTCCCCAGGCCTCTGTTGTCTGGCCCTGGCTTCCTTCCCCAGGGGCTTAAACCATTTTTTCCTCTTGTCCCCACTCTCCAGCCTCGGGGCAGTTTGCCTCAAACCTCAGGCTGGAAGACTTGCCCCCAAGAAACAGACTTGGCTGGTGCGGATGTCATCTCTGTGGGGATCTTCCTGAGGACTGTCTCTCTCTCTCTCTCTCTCTCTCTCACACACACACACACACACACACACACAGAGTGAGCAAGCTCACACACACTCCTGTTCCTCTTCTCCCTCCTTTGCTGCTTTATTTTTTCTCATAGTACCTGTCACTGCCTGACTCCTATGTGTGTTTGTAGATTTCCTTTGCTATTTCTGTCTGGTTCTCCCAGGAGGTTGTAAGCTCCATGGGGTAGAGACTTTGTTCCTGAAGCAGAGAGCAGTCCCAGGCACATGGAAAGATTTGAAAACATAGGAAGGGCATGGCTCTAGCCTCAGGAACACCAAGCAAAACAGGTGAAAGGAGCAAATGGATAGAAACAGCAATCCTTAGGCTGAGTGGGAGACCCCACCCCTTCCCCACCTGCTTCCTGAAAGCCGGGATTGCACTTTCAGGAATGAGACTAGAGAACTCTTTTCTAGAAAACGCCGCAGAGGCTGGTCCCAGAGAAAAGGTCAACACTGAAAGATGAGGAAGTCACTAGCTGTCTGCTTATTCCTGCTGCCCACCCGCAAATATTTATTGAGCACCTACTATGTGCCAAATGGTATTCCAGGAGCTGGGACTCTGGCTGTGAACTGCACTGACACAGATCTTTGCCACAAGGAGCCCATCTTCTGGGAATGATCATAAACCGGGTCCTGCCTGCACTTACCCAACGGTATTTGTGCCCCCTGCTGACATATGAAGGGAAGCCAAGGACCCCGGGCACCTGAGGAAGCAGCGATCACAGCACACAAAGGGAGAAAAGGAAATAGTGTGGGAAGTAGAAGAATCCCTAGGAAATGGCAACTGGGACACCTGGGAGGCTCAGTCCATGGAGCGTCTGTCTTCAGCTCAGGTCATGATCCCAGGGTCCTGGGATTGAGCCTTGTGTTGGCCTCCCTGATCAGCCGGAAGCCTGCTTCTCCCTCTCCCTCTGCCGTTCCCCCTGCTTGTGCTCTGTCTCTGTCAAATAAATAAATAAAATATTTTTTAAAATCATTTTTAAGGTCTTTTTCTTTTTTTTTTTTTTAAAGTAATCTGTATGCCCCTGTGGGGCTTGAACTCACCACCCCAAGACCAAGAGTCAGGTGCTCTAACTGACTGAGCCACCCAGGCACCCGAGTAACTGATATTTTTAGAGGTAAGAGAGGATTCATGAAATAATAAGCTTATATTAAAAATAAATTAGGGCGCCTGGGTGGCTCAGTTGGTTAAGCAGCTGTCTTTAGCTCAGGTCATGATCCCGGGGTCTAGAGATCGAATCCCACATCGGGCTTCCTGCTCAGTGGGGAGTCTGCTTCTCTCTCTAACCCTCCCATGTCTGGTGCTCCCTCTCACACACATTCTCTCTTTCAAATAAATAAATAAATAAGTCTTTTAAAAAGTTAGAAATTTAATTATTCAGAAATTAAATATAGGTTAGTAAAAACAATCAAAGGATTGGGAAGTCTGGTAGAAATCCCCAAGAAATCAGATTAAATAGACAAAACATTGAAGAATAAGGGAGAAAAATAGAGATGAAAGAAAGATGAAAGAAAACTCTCAGGAGACTGGGCACACAACTGATAGGAGAACTGATGCGGAAGTTATCAAAGAACTAGTGTGAGACACCTCTCAGACTTTTTCTGAGCGAGCGGTAAAAATTCACGTCCATATGAAGGGTCAAGAATCCGTGTTATGTCTGACTTGTCACGAGCAGCACGGGAAGCCAGGGGACCTCGGAATCTGGAGCAAAATGTTTCCCAACCCAAAATGCTACCCCCGGCCAAACAGTAAGAAGGAACAGGGCTAGGGAAAGAGCATGGCAGCCCGAGACAGACACCATTTCTCTCCCATGCGCCATGTCCCAGCAAGCCCCTGGAGGTGGCTCTTGATCTTGGGGACGGGGGTAGAGGTCACTTAAAAATAAAATCTTTTTAAAAAAGCACTGCCCAACTATTTGATAAGTTTGATCACATGGAGAGGATGGGCCAAAGAGCTTAGGGATGAGGAGTTTAGGGATGAATTTGTAATCAGGAGAAGAAAATGAAAATAAATAAAATAATCCAGGGGCGCCTGGGTGGCTCCGTGGGTTAAAGCCTCTGCTTTCGGCTCAGATCATGATCCCAGGGTCCTGGGATCGAGCCCTGCATCGGGCTCTCTGCTCAGCGGGGAGCCTGCTTCCCCCCCTCTCTCTGCCTGCCTCTGCCTGCTTGTGATCTCTCTCTGTCAAATAAATAAATAAATAAAATCTTTAAAAAAAAGAAATAAAATAATCCAGGCAATATTTTATGTTATTATTTACAGATCTACTTACTTGGGAGAGAGTATGCACGCGTGAGTGCAAGTAGAGCAGAGGGACTGAGGGAGAGAATCTCAAACAGGCTCCCCTGATGCTCGATGAGCGTGGAGCCCGGAGGCTCCATCCCAGCACCCAGGAGATGACAACCTGAGTGGAAAACCAAGGGTTGGAAGCTCGACCAGCTGAGCCAACCGCATGCTCTAATCCAGGCAGTATTTTAAATTTAAGTCCATCTTTGAATAGGTAACGCACTCACATGGTTGAAGAATCAGAATGAGATAAACAGCCAATAACAGATTCTGTGCACCGGCTCCTCCCCAAGCGCGCAGCCATTTTTTGTCAGTTTCTCACAGATACTCCCTGCGTTAGATGCGTCTGTATTTATTTATTTATGGATGCGTCTGTATTTAATTGTGGTCCAAAACGCCTGACATGAAATTTGCAACCGTTTTCAAGTACACAGTTCAGGGATGTTAACTACCTTCACGTTGTTGCGTTTCAGAGACTTAAAAGGATACAAATACCGTGTAGACGCTCTCTTCTCTGTCTTTCTTTTCTTTTCTCTCTCTCTTTTTTTAAAGATTTTATTTATTGGGACGCCTGGGTGGCTCAGTTGGTTAAGCAGCTGCCTTCGGCTCAGGTCATGATCCCAGCGTCCTGGAATCGAGTCCCACATCGGGCTCCTTGCTCGGCAGGGAGTCTGCTTCTCCCTCTGCCTCTGCCTGCCACTCTGTCTGCCTGTGCTCGCTCTCTCGCTCTCTCTCTCTGACAAATAAATAAATTAAAAAAAAGATTTTATTTATTTATTTGACACACAGAGATCACAAGTAGGCAGAGAGGCAGGCAGAGAGAGAGGAGGAAGCAGGCTCCCTGCTGAGCAGAGAGCCCGATGTGGGGCTCGATCCCAGGACCCTGAGACCATGACCTGAGCCAAAGGCAGAGGCTTAACCCACTGAGCCACCCAGGCGCCCCCAAAAAGCCTCTTCTGAAGTCATAGGTGGACTCTGATTCTGGCCATGGTGGAGTAACATGGACCCACCCTCTCTCTACCTTCTTGCGTCAAAGAACTGAAAACCCAGACCGACTATAAGAAGCAGTGGTGTTCAGACACTGGACAAGGGGCAGAGCGGGACAGTGATCCCTGAGAGAGAAGAAATAAATGAATTGGGCCCTAAAATTGCCCACACTTACTGCCAGGAGAGCATTTCCAGGCTGGCTGAGCCTGGGGACCTCCCAGCTGGAGGAGGCAGAGTAGGGATCCTGGGGGCTAAGGTGGGCAGTGGGCAGGCAGAGCCCTGGAAAGGAGCAGACTGCCCAGAGAGGGCTCTGGAGGTCTGCAGAGTCCCCTCCCTGGGGCCCCAGCTGTGGCCAGGCCATGCTTGCCCAGAGGGGAAGGACCAGAGGCAAGAGTCTTCAGCTCAGACAGGATCAGGGATACTCTGTGTTGCCACAGGTCAGAACAGAAAGACTTCTTCAAAGTAGCTATTTTTGGGTGCCTGGGTGGCTTAGTCGGCTAAGTGACTGCCTTCACTCGGGTCATGATTTCAGGGTCCTGGGATTGAGCCCCACATTGGGCTCACTGCTCCGTGGAAAGCCTGCTTCTCCCTCTCCTTCTGCCTGCCTCTCTGCCTGCTTGTGCTCTCTGTCAAATAATAACATCTAGAAAAGAAATAAAATAGCTATTATTGGGGCACTTGGGTGGCTCAGTCATTAAGCGTCTGCCTTTGGTTCAGGTCATGATCCCGGGGTCCTGGGATGGAGCCCTGCATTGGACTCCCTGTTCAGAGGGGAGCCTGCCTCTCCTTCTCCCTCTGCCTGCTGCTCCCCTGGCTTGTGTGCTCTTTTTCTCTGTAGAATAAACAAACAAACAAACAAACAAGTAAATAAATAAATCTTAAAAAATAAAATAGCCATCATTAAATATATTCTGTATGTCCAAGAAGATAAACACATGACATCCCAACTGAACTTCTAGGGACAAGCACCCCGAGGTCTGGGGTAGAAAGTGTGCTTGATGCAATTAAAAGCAGATCAGACACTGCAGAAAAGATCGGTGAGCTTGAAGACTTAGCAAGATAAAGTATGTAAAAGGAAACACTGGAAAAGATAAAAAGGAGAAGGTGGAGAAAAAGCAGGGAGAGGGGAAGGGGAAGGGAGGAAGAGGGAAGAAAGAGAAGGAAAAAAATCAGTGAGCTGTGGAGTATGTTTGGAGACCCAGAAATACGGGGAGAGGGCTGACAGGAAAACATTTGAAGAAATAATGGTCAAAAGACTTTCCAGTTTTGATGGAAACTGTAAACCCATATATCCAAGAAGGCCCACAGACCTTAAGCACGAGGAACATGAAGAAAACCACAAGAAGAGACGTCCTAATCTGCCTTAGGCACTGCTGCAGAGCAGCGATAAGGAGAGAATTTTAAGAGCAGCCAGAAGGAAACGACATATTATATAAAGAGGAAAAGGAGACACAGACTTCTCATCAGAAACAATGGAAACCCAGAGGCTCCCAGGATTCCCCGGATGGGGTCTGCGACTCTTGTTCTTGGTGTAGAGTTCAAGCCCCTCACTGGGTATAGAGATTAGTTATCTTCTTTAAGATTTTATTTATTTATTTGACAGAAAGAGAGAGAGAGCACAAGCAGGGGGAGAGGGAGAAGCAGGCTTCTTGCTGAGCAGGGAGCCTGATGTGGGACTGGATCCCAGCACCCTGGGATCATGACCTGAGCCGAAGGCAGCCACTTAACCGACCAAGCCACCCAGGCGCCCCCTTTTCCTTACCTTAAATGGAGCTCATTTGGTTAAGTGTCTGACTTTTGGTTTTGGCTCAGGTCGTGAGCTCAGGGTCTTGAGAATCCAGCCCGCATGGGGCTCCCCGGCTAGGCGGGAGGCCTGCTTCTCCCTCACCCGCTCCCCCTGCATGTGCTCCCTCTCTCGCTGTGTCTCTGTCAAATACATAAAATTTTAAAAATAAAGTAAAATTCTCTTTAAGTGACAGCTGAGGGATTCCAGCAAAGACAGCGGGCGTGGACTCCCCTGACCCCATCGGACGCAGGAGGTGGCGGGTGGGAAGCGGAGAGGCGCTTACCCCGCAAGCAGCGCGGTGTGAGTCGCAGACCCTAGAGGCACCCCGGGAAGAGTTTCTAAGGCCTCGCGTTAGAAGCTAACAAAGGGGGAAGCTGGGGGCGGCGGCGGGGCGGCAGACGGAGCCGGGGCTGGGCTCCCCGGGCCCCCGGTGGTTCACGGCCAAGGAAGCGCTGCCCTCCCGCCGCCCTCCGGCGGGAAGCTCCTCGCACTTGGCACCCAAGTCTCCGGTTCAGCGCCAGTGGCGGAAAGAGAACGGGCCGCGGAGGCCCGGACTGCTTAGACGCCCGTTTTCCCGCCACCTGTGCGGGCCGCGGGCCAGAGGCCTCCCGCGGGCGCGCCCCCGCCCCCCTGCGCGCGCCGTGCCCGCGCGCACCTGCCCCCCGCGCGCGCCCCCGACCCCCGCGCTCCGTGCCCGCAGGCTTGCCGGGGCGGCGAGGGCACCGCAGACGCGCGCTGGCGAGGGTGCGCGCGAAAGGCGCCCTGCGTGGAGCGGGTCGTCTGTGGCTGCGCGCGCTCTTCACGGGCCGCGGACACGGCGGCCTCTGCCCGTGGTCCGCGTGCCCCTCCGCCGGCCCCTTCCCTCCCCGCGGCCCGCCCGCCGTCGGGCCCCTCTTCTCTCCCAAGGCCCTGCCTCACAGCCCTACCCGCGCGCCCAGCCAATCGGCCCTTCCTTCCTGGGCGCGGAGCAGCCCTCAGGAGGGAAGAAGGCTCCCAAGGCCGGTTTTAAGGGCCTTTCTAGAGGCTCACCGAGCGCCCCTTTCTCGCGGCCAGACCAGGTACTCGGAGGCCAGGAAGGGCACCCAAGCTGCAGGCCTCGGGACTCAGAGGAGGCTCAAAGCTGGGCCTGGGGGTGTGTGCGAGCCCAGAGCTGGGCCGGGGAGGAGGGGGCGTCTCTACCCAGACCTGGGCCTTGCTGGGGGGGGGGGGGGTGTCTGTGCCCAGAGATGGGCCTTGGGGGCGGGGCGGTCTGTGTCCAGAGCGGGCAGTGCTTGCGCCCAGACGTGGCCCCAGAGGGGATGAGGCAGGTTCTCTTGGTCTCTCCCTGGGTCTGTCCTCCAGGCTCGGGGTCTGGTGTCTGTGTGCGCACCCATGTGCGCACGTGAGTCTGCCATGTGGCGACAGGGGTTTCTCTGGTCCCAAACTGGCCTCTCTCTCGTTACTGTCACCTCCCTCACCAGCGTAGGAGGGGGGTGGGAGGGGAGCTGGGGGTTCCCGGGAGGGGCTGTGGGGGGTCTGGGTCTGAGTCTCGCAGCGCGTGCACATGCGCAGAGGGCTCGTGTTTGTGTCTACGTGTCGGTTTCCAGAGGGTGTGAACGCGGCATCACTTGACCCCACAAGCCCACCTCCTCCCTTCCCTGGTCTTCCCCAGACTCCAGACTTTGTCCTGCGGGTGTGGCCTGAGCTCTGCCACGCACTGAGCCCAGTTTGTCTGGCTGGTGGGTCGCCGTTGGACGCCAGCCCTCAAGTGCATCCTGCTCTGTGACCCTGGGTATGAGTGTGGCTCCAGGAGCCCGCGTGTGGGCTTGTGTTGGCCGGCATCAGCGTGGCTCTCTGGAGCGTGTCCCGCACACACGCCCGAGAGTGTGCACGAGTGTGAAGGGGTGTGTGTCGCCCCTCCTGCTCTGTGCGTGGGGGAGGGGGCCGCTCCCTCTGGCCCAGGGAGGCCCCTTCCACTTCAGCTGTGTCAACAAAGCCCCTGCCTTCTGCTCTGAGGCCCCTCATGGTCGGTCGCCCCAGCCCCGTTCCGAGAGCAGTGTGTGTGATTGACGTGTGGGTCTCAAGGTTGTGAAGAAGACGAGTGGGTGTGGACTGAAGGGAACAAAAGTGCGTGCGGCGTGAGGGTAAGGTCCAGGCATCCCTGGGCTAACACCAGCCCTCAGGAGCAGCTTGGGGGACCCCAGGCCACTGGAGCCTCGCTCGGGTCCCTGGGCTGGCTCATCCCCCCTCTTATAGCCCAGGCCAGGGGCAGTCCTGGGATCACCGCCAGCCAGACGCCATGTGGAGAGCCAAGAGCTGGACGCTGACCCTCTGGGGGAGGGCTGTATCTGTCCCCACCCAGGGCCCAGCCACAGGAAGCTAGACCTCCCCAGGGTCCAGTCCCCCGCTGGTCCTTGGGTTTCTGTCTGATGCTGCTTTTGCTGCCCTGGCTGGCCTGACCCCAGCACCTCTGTGCCAGTCCTTGGGCCTGTCTGGGTCCCCAGTCTGTCCCCAGTCTGTCCAGGGGCTGAGCCCCCCAGCCTGTATGTCCCCGCCCCTTCCTGCCTATGTCCTTCGTGCCAGCTGTGCCTTCTACCCAGCTCAGGTCCTTCATCCCCCATCCCAGCCCATGTCTCCTATCTGAGTCCATGTCCCCTGCAGCCCAGCTCAGTCCCTGACCCCAGGCTTGCCACCTGAGCAGGACAGAGAGGTTGAGGGGGCCCGTGTGAGGCCTTGGGGCTGAGTGCGCTGGCCAGACAAGACAGGTCCACCCCAAGGCCCTAGCCGCTAGAATGGGAGGGAAGGAGAGATGGCTGGAAGGGGTTAGAGAAGCCCTAGGATGCCAGGTGGGCCGGGACCTCACTCCTTCCGCCCTAGGCCAGAGCACAAAGGTAGGGCAGAGCCCTGATCACCCCACGGTGAAGCTCCCTGCGCCCCTCAGGGTCAACACCCACCCTTGTAGACCCCCAACCCGGGGGATGAGCCCAGCCCAGAAGGCAAATGGTCCTGCCCCTCTTCCCTCTCGGCTGGGTTAGGGTGACAGGTGCCCAGGGGCAGAGGGTGCGGCCGCTCCGAAGCTCACCCCCTCCCACCCAAGTCCTTGTCTGCTCGTGCGACTAGCTATGTCCTGAGGAGCCCCTGGGACACCGCTCAGAAGTCCCGCCTGTGTGTTGCTGTGGCCCCTGTCGAGGTACTTGATGAGGCCCCGGAGGGACAGACAAGGGCCCAGGAGCCCCTGATGGGCAGACGGGCTGGGGCTTTGGGGTGGCGACGGCCCAGCCTCCTGAGTGGACAGTAAGGGCAGCCCAGGTGTGGGGGGCCAGAGAGAGGTGGTGGCTCCACCCGCTCCCCGCCCCCCCTCCAATGGTCCTGTTACCTCTGCCCCCTCCCCAGTAGCCCAAATGTCTTGCTCAGTCCCAGATCCCATATTCTTTTTTTTAATTTAAGGATTTTATTTATTTATTTGACACAGATAGAAATCACAGGTAGGCAGAGAGGCAGGCAGAGGGTTGGTGGGGGGGCTCCCCGCTGAACAAAGAGCCCGATGCGGGTCTCAATCCCAGGACCCTGAGATCATGACCTGAGCCGAAGGCAGAGGCTTAACCCACGGAGCCCCCCATATTCTATCCTGTGCTGTCCTGTCCTATTCCGCCCTGTCCCATCCATCGGTAGGTGTTGCGTCTGGACGGTATGTCCCCTTCCGTCCCACCTGCGCCCTCCGGCCCTCAGGCCCTGTGCCTGGTGTCACCTCACCATTGCCTTGGCCAGGACCCCCTGGGCCCGGTCCACCTTGATGCCACAGGCGGGCTCAGGGTCCCCGGTGTCCATCTAAGTGTTGACCTCTCTCTCCCCCTTACAGGCTCCGGGAACTAGCGCAGGCTTGCCCAAGGGGAGGTGCCCACGGGAGCCCTGGGCTGCAGCCCCAGCTATAGTGGAGATGGTCCTTCCTCTTTAGCCCCTGCTTGGGGTGGTTTAATGGGTTTCGAGTATCAGCCTTGGATCCCTGGGCAGCTCTCAGTTTCTTCGGGGACCTGGCAGCACGGAGGAGGGGACAGGAGCCCAGGACATCTGAGTCCCAGGGCTGCTCTGCCGCACCCCCTGTCTGCATGGCCGGGTGACTCACTTGCCCCTCTGGACTTGATTTTCCTGCCCTGTTTTTTTTTCTTTCCTTAAGTTTATTTAAGTCCTCTCTACACCCAGCGTGGGGCTCGAGCTCACCATCCCAAGATCAAGAGTCGCGTGCTCCTCTGACTGAGCCAGCCAGGTGCCCCTAGTTTTCCTGCCCTTAGAATGTGGGGTTCAGACTGGCTCCCTCAATCCAGATTGGGGGTCCTTTGATGTCTTTCTGCACAGACTCCACGTGACTTTGGCGGAGGGGTGGCAGGAGGCCGTTACGACATGTGCGAAGCTGTTGCAAGTGGCAGTAGAGCCGCCAATGGGCAGAGCAGAGGGCCGCGACAGTCACTCGCCAGGCCCTGTGCCATGTGCCAGGCCCCAGGACCCTAACCTGGGGACGTGGCCTCTTGGACCCTCAGGCTTCCCCTCTGGGCTTCAGGGATAGTGAGCCTTCCAAGGGTGCGGTGCTCCCAGTACTGGCAAGCACGGGGTGCAGCGCCTGGCACACTGTGGGGGGTCAGAGAATGGGGGGCGGCTCGAGGTCCCACCCCACCCCCATGCCTGGCCCCCTGTCTAGATTGCTATTTGTTTTTTTTTTTTCTTAAGATTTTATTTATTGGGTCTCCTGGGTGGCTCACTTGGTTCGGCGTCTGCCTTCGACTTGGGTCATGATCCCGGAGTCCTGGGATCGAGCCCCCCCAATGAGCTCACTACTCAGCGGAGAGCTTGCTTCTCCCTCTCCCTCTGCTCCTCCCCCTGCTTGTGTTTGCTCTCTCTCTCTCTAATGAATGAATGAAATCTTTACCAAAAAATATTTTATTTGGGGCACCTGGGTGGCTCAGTGGGTTAAGCTTCTGCCTTCAGCTCAGGTCATGATCTTGGGGTCCTGGGATCGAGCCCCACATCGGGCTCTCTGCTCGGCAGGGAGCCTGCTTCCTCCCTCTCTCTCTGTCTGCCTCTCTGCCTACTTGTGACTTCTCTCTCTGTCAAATAAATAAAATCTTAAAAAGAAAAAAGAATATGGGATCTGGGACTGAGCAAGACATTTGGGCTACTGGGGAGGGGGCAGAGGTAACAGGACCACTGGAGGGGGGGCGGGGAGCAGGTGGAGCCACCTCCTCTCTCTCTGCCTCCCCCCCCCCCGCACCTGGGCTGCCCTTACTGTCAATCAGGGGAGGCTGGGCCCTCGCCACCCCAAAGCCCCAGCCCTGAAGCTGTGCACGTTCCAGGCCCCAGCCTCCCTATTTGTGGTCTCTGTCAAATAAATAAATAAATAAATAAATAAAATCTTTAAAAGATATTTTATTTATGGGAGGGAGATCATGAGTGTGGGGGAAGGGCTGAGGCCAAGGGAGAAGCAGACTCCCCAGCGTAGGGGCTTGTTCTTGGGATCGGCTGGCAGGAGCCACAGGGGCGAGGAGGGGCCCTCAGCAGGGACCCAGGCTGCCCACACAGCTAGAGAACCCGGCTGGGATGGACTCCCAAGGGTGCACAGCTTGACAATAAGGCACGCCCTCCCTGGCAGGTTTTGGCACCTGTGGTCACCCCCCACCACAGCGCTCCTGTGTACAACCCTGACCTCATCCAGCCTGGAGGGGCCATGTGGCCATTCCCCCTGCTGTCTGGTGCCTTCTGCCTCCTCTCCTCTCCTGACAGGCACAGGGTGCTGGAGTCAGGTGGGGACCCCCCCTGCCCTGGGCCAGCACATTCTCAGCCCTTGGGCCTTGACGGTTTAAAGGAATAAAACAAAATTACCAAGGATTATAAAGGAAACCAACTACATGGAAACACAGTTATCAAAACATTTCCATTTTTTGGTATAGTAACATAGATGCTTCTGTACTAGCACATTAAAAACGGGGATGGTCTAACAATGAGGGTCCTTCCAAAGTAGTGATGGGAACAAATGGTGTTTTGAGCTTCAAAAACTGTAATGCAGCTGGAAAGCGGCGGTGGTTTCTGCTGGTGACAGAGACACAGGTCCCCTGCTGGCTGTCTTGGCTGGTTTTGCCCAAGGACAGAAGAGAAGGCTTCACTCCGGTTACAAGCGAGTGAAAACAACGATGTGATTCTTTTCCCTATCTAGGTTTGCAACCTCCCTGAAACCCACAGACCCCAATCAAGACCCTGAGTGCTGAGTGGAACAGGAAGCAAGGGGAAGCTGTCCCGAAGTGAGTGCTCCTGCTGGCCCACACTTAGGGCGGCCCTGAGAGACACGGGGCCCACTCAAGATTCTGGTGAGAAATGCGGGCCTCTCGGAGGGTCAGTGATTTGCCCAAAGGCAGCCAGGCCGGGCTCCCAGCCCCAGGGGGCTCCCTCCACCCAGCGCTGCCTCCTAAGGGAGACTGGGCCACAGAAGACGGTGCTCACTCGACCCTTTGGCCCCCCACCCCCGCCCCCATGACCTGTGGGTTTAACCAGAGTCCAGACAGGCGCCGGTCCCTGAAATCACACACAGTTCATTATTTTTATCTCCAGTTTACTTTTTTAGACTAAGAGCAGAGTATGAAAGTCAAGCCAAAGCACTTGAAAAAGGCCGGAGGATGGGCAGGGCCACAGAGGGTGGGCAGGGCAAGGTCATGGGGTTTGGGTCCCGGCTCAGGGCTGGACGGAGGGGGCGTTGTTGTCACACGGTCTCCAAAAGTGTCTGTGCGTTGCATAGGTCTTGTCTTCACAGAAGACACAAGAGGGGCCAGGGGGTCCCCCTGTGGGGGCCTAGCCTGGTGGGGGAAGGGGTCTGAAGCTGGAAGGAGACGTCCAGGAAGGTCAGGGAGTTAAGGAGGGGGAGGGAGTCTGTCCGTCTGTACATTATATATAGAGATATAGCGTCTGTACATGCCTGCTGGAACCCCGGTGCCCACCCCTGTCACCCTAGTCCGCCCGCCCGCCCCCCCAGGGGTGTCTACTTGTAAACTTGGATTCAATCCAAACCACAGTCCTGGGCGCGGGAGTGGGAGGAGGAGGACGTGCTTATTGCTGTAAACAGGGGAGCAGGGCAGTGGGCCACCCCCTCGCCCATCTAGTCCCCTCCCTGTGCTCCGCCCCTAGAAGAGAATGATGGGGGGGTGCCTCCCACGCTGGGGTCTGCTCTCTCTGGGGCAAATTTGTCTCTGGTGGTGACAACAGGGGAGGGTACCAGGGGTCGGAGAAAGGTACCAGAGCCACAAGGCCACTGGGGACCCGGGGCCGTCCCTGTGTCTGGTCCACTACAGGGCCCTACGTGGAGAGAGAGGGGGCAAAGGGGGCGGGCCCAGGTGTATGGTGCAGACCGCACTGCCAGCCATCGGAGGAGGGGTCGAGGCCCCACAGCTAGGCTTCCCTGGGAGAGGCCAAAGTCTCCCTGCCCTTTCCCAGCCCCGTGTCCCCCCGCCAAGGGAGGGGCAGAGCTAGGAAGCCAAGAGTGTCATGAGGAAGAAGGCGATGCCCACCGCCAGGGGCAGGTGTTCCCGCTTGGGGCTGGTCCCGCTGATGCTCTTCTCAAGCTTGGGCACCTGGGGATTCTCTCCCTCAAAGTCTTCTGTGGGCAGATGGAGAGAGCGCGGTGAGGGCCGGGCTGCGCGCGCGGGCGGGGCACGCGGCGGCGGCGGAGCCGGGACGTGGCCACCCACGGGGCCGGGCGGGGCGGGCGGGCGGGCTGCGCCCCGCGGGAAGGCATGCGGGGCGAGCAGGCACGGGGGCTGCGGTCCCAGCAGTGGCCACCAGAGGGCGCTGCGCAGACTCACCCAGCACGTTGATCCTCACATGGGGGCCCATGGTGAACGGGGGGAGGGTGGGGGCCGGCTTCTGCCCGGAGTGCGGTGCTGCGGGGCGGGGTGCGGGTGGGAGAGAGGAGGGGAGAGTCAGGGCCAGGACCCCCCCGCCGCTACAGCTGGGGAGCGAGTCCCCGCCCCGGGGCCCCCCCGCCCCGCCCCCGGGAGCCCGGGGAGCCCGGAGCGGGAGGCGCGGGCGCGGCGGCGGGACTCACGGGCGGCGCAGCAGACGAACACCTTCATCCTCAGGCACTTCCAGTGCGGGCCGTGCGCGGGCGTGGCTGCGGGCGAGACCGGGCCTCAGCGGCGTCCGCCGCGTCCCGCCCCTCCGCGCCGCCCCCTGCCCCGCTCCCGGGCCCGCGGACGCGGGTCGCGTGGCTCCGCCGCCGACCCGGGCAGCCCCCGCGGTCCCAGCCCTCGAGAAGCCCCGAGCCTGAGGTCTCAGTCCCGCGACGTCCCTCGGGGACGCGGTGACCCCGAGACCCAAACTTCGGGCCGCCCCCAACCCTCCCCGCGTCTCAGACGCCGCAGGAGCCGCAGCCCGCAGCCCGCAGCCCCACGCGGCGTCCCGGGGTGTCTCGCTCCCCGCGACGCGGACCACGTGGCAGCCACGTGGCCCGCCCCAACCCCTGCGGACCCCACGCCCGGGCGGGGCTCTGATTCCCGCCGTCAAGCCCCCACCCTCGCATACCTGGCCCCTGGGGACCTCATCCCAAGGCCCTCACGCACTTTTCCACGCCCTGCCCAGCACCCCAGAGCCCCCAGCCCCGGGGCCCCACCCCCTGGCGGTCTCCCAGATACGTTCCTTAGGCCCCTCCCCGGGACCCCACCCCTAGGTCGCCTCCCAGGTCCGCTCTCTAGGCTCCGCCCCTGGCCCCACCCCCTGGTCGCCTCCCAGGTCCGCTCTCTAGGCTCCGCCCCTGGCCTCACCCCCTGGCCGTCTCCCAGAGACGTTCCTTAGGCCCCGCCCCGGCCCCGCGGGGCCCCACCCGTCGCCCCGCCCCCGGCCCCGCCCCGCCCCGCCCCGGCCGTCACTCACAGATGTAGTAGTACTCCTGGCCGGCGTGGAACTCGTAGCCCAGCGAGAAGGCGCTGTAGCGCTGGAACTTCTCCGAGAACTTGATGGGGCTGTGCGGGGCGTGCGGGCGGTTGCACTCCCAGCGCTTGAAGCCTTGGCTGGCGTTGCAGGTGCGGTAGCCGGCGCGGCTCACCATGTACAGCACGTACTGCTCCGCCCCGCCCCCGGGGCCCGGCCCCGCCCCGGGGCCCACCCCCGAGCTGTTGTAGTGCGGGCAGTAAATATCCAGATAATCGTTCACGTTCACCTGCACCGTGTAGCCCTCTCGCCGCAGGCTGCGGGGGAGAGGAAGCGGGTCAGAGAGAAGAAACCCCACGCCAACCCCCGTCCCACGCCGCCGCTCGGCACAGCTTCCCTAGGGCCTTCGCAGCCTCCCGGCGTTTCTCCGGAGCCGCCTCTCTTCTCAGCGCCTGTCCCCGTCCCCGTCCCCAGGGCCCTAGCGCCCCCAGGCCCACGCCAGCTGCCCACGCCCACGCCTCGCGCTGTCCTCCTCCCGGCGGCCGCCAGAGGGCGGCAACGGCGCAGGGAAGCCCGGCCTGCCTCCCACGGCGAAGGGGGACGTGCGCTGTGGTTGCCACAGAAACGGCGCAGGCCCCAGCGACTCCCAGACCCGGGCCCGGATTTCCTCCGCCCTTCCCCCACAATCCTCCACTGGGGAGGAGTGGTCGGGGACTGGAAGGGGAGGAGGGAGTGGGAGGGATCCCTTCCCAGAGATGCGCACCTCTCCAGCTTGCTTCCCTGCCGCGGCCAGCGCACCCCCGAGGCCAGTCGGCCAGGACCTGACCTCACAGACGCAGGTGTGGACGCTTCGCGCATATACACGCGTAAGTGCCGTGGCCCGCACACAGACACGCGCACCGTCCGCGCGGGCGGCACGAGCCAGGCTGCCTGTGTGTTGGACTCGCAGGACTGGCTGACCCCAGACATCTCAAGCTCTCTTCCTGCGCCCACCCTCCCCACCCCTGCGTCTCCCCCAGACACACACACATACACACACACACACACACACACACGGGCACATGCCCCCTCTGCGCTATTTCTGGCAATCAAGGTCCCCAATAACTGAGACAACAGAGCCGGGAGCAGGGACTCAACAGCAAAGCCCCACGTGGTAGCATGCCAACCCGCCCAAACTTCTATCTCTATACACCGTCCTCCTCAACCACTGGCCCTGAGTGGTGCTCGGCGGAGAAGTGGGCAGAGTGCTCGGTCAAGAGGGCTGAGCCTCCTACTTCCTTGATTCTTCTATGGGGACATAGAAGCAGATGCTGGGTCCCTCGTAATCCCCTCCCCTCCAGCCGTCATCAAAGTGTTGGTCTTAATGCCCTGGATGGTGGTGCCGAGTGGTGCGGGGATGGGAAAAACATTTGAATGGAGAAAAACTCAAGAGAAGTAGGGGAGAGTTTCCTCCAATTTCTTTACGGTAGGAATCCACACATCCCGCCAGGGAGAGGAGAACATGGTGGACACAGAAGGCCTGGGGCACTTGGCAGCATGTCATACCACTGGGGTCCCTCAGCCCTGGGAACTCCCTGAAGGGAAGGACTGGCTCTTCATGTCACCAAGCACCTCCCAGTTCCACAAATAGCCATTAGATACATTAGGGAAACAAGCTTGGAGGCCTCTGAATCGGGCGGAGCTTTGAGGGTCCCTCCCCACCCAACCAGACTTGCTTGGCCTGGGCTGTGCCACCCCCTCCCCAAGCCTGGCATGAAGCAGAGAGGTGAGAGCTGGTGCCTGGGCACCTCAGTGGGAATGGGCACAGCCCTCTTGAGTCATCAGGAATGCCACCAGTCCCACTTGGTTCCCACGGGAGTGATGGGTCACTTAGGCCCCTCCCTGGCCCTGGCACTCAGGTGGGCAGGAGTCTCGGCCTGGGGCACTGGGAGCAGGAAAACGGGTTAGACCAGGCCTGGCTCCTGGCGCCACCTGGGTTTGCCTCTCTATCCCAGCTTCCAAGTCTACTGTTCCTCCCCAATAGGCTGTGAGGAGGGGGCCACCAGTGATAGGGGCCTGGGCCCAAAGCCGCAGCCCAGCCACCCTGGGACCTCCATCCTTGAGCCTCACCTAGGTTTCCAGCCCTGCTGTGAAAGGGCCCTTCCCTTGGATACTGCCCAGCTCCCCCTACAACACAGCCTATCCCAGGACCCAGTAAAGCAAGGCCAGGGTCACTGGGACAGGTGACCTCAGTTTCCTCGACAAGGCGGGGACTGACCTTACAGAGAGGCCTGTGGGTGAGCACCAGTGAAGAGAAGCCATCTTCTACCTCTCCCTGGGCTGGGTGGCAGGAGGAGTCCCTGAAATGACCCCCAAGCTGGGCATGTGGGAGGAAGCGTGGCTTGTGGCCTGGGTGTGGGCAGCTGGAGTCTGGCGGGCAGGGGGCTGGGTGTCCCCAGTCACAACTCCTGGGAGGCCCGAGTGAGGTGTCTCCTAGGCTCGGGCACTGTCAACGAATCTGTCATTCTCCCTGCCCTCGCAGTGCCACTAGGCCACGCAATGGCCTGCCGCTCCCCCTCTAGGGTTGCAGGGTAGCGGGGGTATGTGTGGGGGGCACCTGGGGGCAGGGGTGTGCCTGCCCCTCCCACCGGTCCTCTATTCTTCCTCCCTTCATCCCCTCCTGGCCTCCACGTCTCTTGCAGAAAGGCAAGTGTTGACACACCCCACCTGGAGGGGGTGCCCCCTCACCCCGTTATTTCGTCTCTCGGGCTCTCACCAACTCCGGGGCGCATTCCGACCCTTCCGCCACTCCTTCAGTGCCCCGCCGGCCCGCGCCTGGGGGGTGGGCGGCGGGGGGAGCAGGGAAGGAGCAAACCTCTCCCCGCGGGGCAATTAGGGGCAGGTAAACAGGGTGCCTAACAAGACCAGGGAGTAGGGAAGGCATCCCGAGGGGCCCTGAACTTGCTTAATCCCTGCCCCCACCCCTAGAAGCCGGGACGCGGAGCTAAAGGCGCGGAGGCGCGATGGCAAGACACCGACCCGGACTCCCTCCCCGCTAGCGCGCGGCCCCGAGGCGGCGCGCCGCTCGCTCCAGCAGGCGAGGCCGGACCACGTGCGCGCGGCGTGGGGCCCGCGCGCCCGGCTGGCGGTGGGTGGGTGGCGGGAACGTTCGCGGGGCGGCGCGTGCACGCTGACACCCCCGCACCTCTCGGGGCGCTCCCGGCGCCCCGCCCCGCTGGGTCTCGCCGGCCCGGCCCCGGGCTTCTCCCGCCGGCGTCGCGGGGGGAGAGGCCTCGCGCCCCACATCCCCGCCCCCTCCCTGCGACAGCGACGGGCGGCGGCGGAGGTTTATTGATCTGCAGCGGCGGCAGGAGCGAGAGACCCGCCGAAAGCGAGACACCAGCGGAGTGAGAGCAGACGCGCGCGGCCAGAGGGGAGACTACCAGACCCGGTCCCCGAGAGGGGACAGGGCGAGACAGCGAAAGAGGGGGGCCCGGAATCGGAGAGAAAGAGGACCGGAATGGGAACGGAGGGGGGCGGGGAGAAAGCGAGAGAGGAGGGGGCCGATCGCGGAGGCCCCCAGACAGCGGAGCCGGAGACGGCTGTCAGCGGCGGGCAAGGGGGTGCGGGCAGAGGCTCGGAGGCAGGGAGAACGCGCGCAGGGGGGAAGACCAGCGGGACCTAGCACAGCCTCAATAAACATTTGCTGAATGAACGCGTGAATGAGAGCGAGACCAGCCGCAGAAACATTTCCGAGAGAAAGAGGTAGGGAGCCGGCTGGAGAAGGTGTTCCCGACGCTTCCCGAGTTAGGGGTGAATAACAGCGCCTTGCTCCCTTCTGCAAAGCAAGGAGGCACAGGGCCGGGGGGCATGCGTGTGGCCATCAGCCGATCCTCCCACCCCCACCCCACATTCAATTCCGGGCTCAGGGGACCCCTCGATCGACCTCACATTCTCCTTCTTCCCTCCAGTATAGTACCCCCCATCCCCAGTCTGGGCCAGGTTGGGAACTGGTCTCTCCAATTACAGCGGATCAAACGGAGGGCCTGAGTGGGGGTGGGTGGGGCTGAGTGAGGGGCGAGATCACGACCGCTGTGCGGGGCACTGCCCCCAGGTCTGTCAAAGGAGGCCTCTGCACGTGTCCCACCAGCACCCTCCCACGTGACCCCAGGAGGCGGGGTCGCAAGACCCTCTCCACGTGACCCCAAGGGGCAGAGACCCTCAGCACGTGACAGGGGGTGGGAGCCCGGCGCCCAGCTCACGTGACTGGGGGGAGGGGGCGCGGGAGCCTGTGGCTCGGCCCGGCCCCGCCCCCAGCTTCCCTGGCCCTCTCCATTCCCGGCTCCGGAGCACGTCGCTCTCACGATTTATGGGGCCGCGGCTGCCGCAGTGAGGGAGCCGGGGAGCCCGGGCGCAGCGGCAACAAAGGCCGAGGAAGCGAGGCGGGGGCGGCGGCGTTCTCCCAGCCGGGTGCGCGCCCCCTCCCACCTCTGCCGGTCCAGACCTGCGGGGGAGCGAGGAAGACAGAAAGGAGGCTCCCGGAACCGGGCTCCGCCACCCCCTCCCAGGGCTTTCACCTGAGCCCAGGTGTATGCGGGGGAGGGGAACCTGATCAACAACATCCCCCCCCCACCCCCAGGCCGTTCCCGCATACCCCTGGCTCCGGCATCCCCTAAGAACGCGGGGTTGCCCAGAGGGTGGTGGGAACCTGGGACCCCTCACCTGCGTACTCTCCACTCCCCGCCAGACTCTAGCGGGGCGGGGGGGAGGCGGACGTGTGAGTCTGGGGGAGGGGGACGAGCTAGATAGAACGGGGAGTCAGCCCCCAGCACCCCCCGGAGTTCTTCGAGTCCCGCTCTCCGGGGAGGGGGGAGGGGCCTCATCCCCACCCCCGAGGTTTCCATGGGAAGCGAGAGGGGGGGCGTCTTTGGCTCATGCCCACCCCCAGTCTGACACTCGGGCGCGAGCAGGGAGAGAGGGGGAGGCGCGGAGCCCCAAACAACAAAGAGCGGAGCGGCGAGCGGCAGCCCCTCCCCCGGGAGGTTGGGGGTCGCGGCCGCCCGGCCCTCCCGGCCCCCTCCCCTGGGGCCTCGCCAGTTGCTCCCGAGTCGCCCCCCAAGGGTGGGGAGCCAGAGGCAGCGCCGCCGCCGCCGCCTGGGCAGGTGTGACAGTGACCCCCGCGTCCCTAGGGATGCCCCCAGCACACAGACACACACGGAGGCACGGCGGGGAGGAGAAGACAAGGGCAGCGAGGACTGAGCAGATTGAGGACCCGGCCCCGCAGCCGGCACCCAGCCGCCGCGCCGCACACCCCGGGAAACCACACGGCCGCCCTGACACCCGCCCAGACCGCGGCGGCGCCGGCAGCCACCCCGGCCCAGACGCGGCCGGCCGCGCGGACAGCGACCGCAGCCCCCTCCCCGCCCCGCCGCCCGCTCCCACCCCCAGACGATCGCCGACGCAGACACACAAATCACACACCCAGACACACACGCACACTGACAGCCGCGCACGCCCGCTCACACTTGGAGCCACACGCCGTCCCCAGGCCGGGCGTGTGTGTGCGTGTGTCACACGCCGACATCCGCCTGCCTCTCTCCGGCTCGCCGGTGGCCCACGTTCCCATCCCCACCTAGCAGCACCTCCAGGACCCCAGCCGCAGCGACCCAGCCCCGGCTCGCCCCCGCCTGGCGTTTCCCCACAGCCAGGGCAGGCCAATCCGCTACGTTCCGAGGAGGCGCCGGGCCGGACTCCCTGCCCTGCCCGGACCCCACTTTTAAAAGCGGGAGTCCTAGACAGAACCCCTCGAAAGCCTCAGCGCTGAAAACAGGTCATCCCTGGCCGCCCCCCCCCCCCCCGCCGTGCGATGGCCCAGCGCGGCTGAAGGGGGCGAAGATGGGGGACTGTGCGAGGGGCGCTCTTCCAGCGGCGGGCGCGGAGAGGGCAAGGCGGGGTGCGGTGTCCCCGAGCAGCCTCCTCCGCACGGCCCAGGTCCCCCTCAACAGCCCCTTTCAGACCCCCACCCCCGCGAGTTTCACAGCCGCCCACAGAGTGTGTCCCCTCTCCCTCGTTCCCAGCCCCCGGCCGTGCCTCCCAGGACCCCCACCCCCGGTGCCCTCAGGACTTCCCGGGCCCACCGGCTCCCCCTCTCGCAGACGCGGGACGCACTGGGCTCCCCGGGCCCCCGACTCACTGCTGGTTGGAGCTGTTCCAGTATACCGCATGCCGGTTTCCCAGCGCCCCCCCGGGCCCCTGGGCCAGCAGCGGCAGCAGCGGCACGGGCACGAGCAGCAGCAGCAGCAGCAGCGGAGCCGCCGCCATCCCCGGAGCCGCCGCCGCCGCCGCCCCCCCGCCCCGACTGAGCCCCGCGCTCCCGGCTTCTCGCCTCCCAGCTCCCTGCCGCCGCCGCCGCCGCCGCCGCGGGCCCCCAAGCTTTAGGCCACGCCCCCAGCCCTTCCCTCCGCCCTCCGGGCGCGCCCCCGAAGCCCCGCCCCAGGCGCGCTCCCGGCTGGCCCGGCCCCGCCCCGCTCGGGCCCGGAGCGCGCGGCGCTGGGGAGGTGGGGACCGTGCTGCCCCGTCGGGAACGACCGGCGCGCGCCTCCTCTCTCCCTCCTAGGTTTACTTTTTGCGCGGGTCCCCGGCCTTCTGCTGCCCAGTCTCGAGCTCCCTGGAGAAGGACTAGGGGCCCCAGACCGGGGTCTCCATCTTGAAGCACATCCATCCGGGGGATGGGGTGAGGGAGATTCGAAAAGGAGCTGGGGGTCTAGGACGGCTTCATAAGTAGAACTAGGCCTTCCCATCCCTTCCTTCTGAGCAGTCCGCCCTCTGCTCCGTCCATGGCCCTCTTCCCGAGTGAACGAGGAGGCCGCTGGGCTGCAGGGTGGAGAAGCCGCAGTGGGCACCAAGGGCGTGACAGCCATGACCGGAAGCCCCCAGCTCCACACGAGGCTTGTCTTGGAGGAGGGAGAAGGGCTTGGGCCTGAGAATGTCCCTAGTGCGTGTTCTGGAAGGGCCCACAGTGGCATCCCTCGCTGCTGGGCGCTCTCACTGACATTGTCCCCACAGGGACGCCCAAGCATAGACGTTGCACACACACATTCGCCAGAACAGAGGCAGGGAACAGAGAGACACAGCCCTGGACACGGACATTTACACACACACGTGCCCTGGCCGACACTCACTCCACCAGAGATCTGCAGACACACAGACACGTGGGAGCACAGCCCAGACCGTGCCCACACAGGGATGCGCGCACAGGCCCACAGGCGCCCAGAAAACCACAGTTCCTTGCTCTCCTCGGGTCCCTTCTTTGCCCAGGAAGTAAACGCTGAGGGAAAGGGTCTGGGATCCAGACATAGGGGGTGGCCAGCCGTCATCTCTTCTCTCTTGGAGAGGCTCAGACAGAGAGTGACCGGGTCTCAGACCAGGTTCCCACAGTCCACACCCCAGCGACCTGCGCCGGGGGAGACTGTTGTGATGCTCTTTTCTCCTTTACTTCAGGAGGGAAGACAGGCAGATCCCCTCCATCTGCTGGTTCTTGGCGGGGCAGGGGTCCCCACACTAATCAGCCTCAGGGGCTGCGGTGGGGGTGGGGGGACAGTGCCATCCGGCGTGGGCCTCGTGCCTAGCTTCTGCCAGGCAAAAGCAGTCTCCATCCTCCGTCAGCTCCCCTCCACCCCAGGAGATCTCCTCTCCCTTCTCGGGAGCCAGAAAATAAATTAGGCCCCTTGGGGTGGGAATGGGGGACTTTGCAAACAGCTCCCTCTTGCCCCAGACTCTGCACCCCCAGGGAGATTTGTTTCTCCCGAATGATGCTAACCTGCCTACACCAGGTACCCCAGGTCCCAGCCTCCCCCTCCGCCCCCCACACTCCCTGTGGGGCCAAGGGAGGCTTCTCTTTGTAGGGCCCGCAGTGGGCAGAGGGGCTGCCCACTTATGTATAGATGGAAGCTTGCTGGTTTGGTCTAGGCGTCCAGATTTCATTTTATTTATTTTTTAAAGATTTTGTTTATTCATTTGACAGAGATCACAAGTAGGCAGAGAGGCAGGCAGAGAGAGGGGGGAAGCAGGCTCCCCGCCGAGCAGAGAGCCCGATGTGGGGCTCGATCCCAGGACCCTGAGATCATGACCTGAGCCAAAGGCAGAGGCCTTAACCCACTGAGCCACCCAGGCACCCCCAGATTTCATTTTAGAAGCCTTAAATCCCTCTTTGGAGAATCTGGGTCCCACTCACGGATGTGAGCCTTTTTCTTCAGGACTCAGATACTCCTGTCTAGAAACAGGAATCCCCATACCCACTCCCCATAACTGATCCCTTCTCCTTAGAATCTGGAGCCTTTTCCCTAGGATTTAAGCAGGTCTGTTGGGTTTTTAAGCTCTGAGACACTCTCTATAGAGCCCAGGGCCGTGTCCATGGGATCCGGTGCTCTATGCGGACCTCTGGCCAAATCAGTCTCTGGCTGATGTGGGCTTTTGTGTGTTTTAGGATAAGTGCCCTCTATGTGGACCCAGTCTTTAGGGTGCTTCTCTTTGTAAGTAGTGCCTCTGTGCTGTTTCCTTCAGCAGGAGGTGGCCCTGTGTGTCTCCCCACCTTGGTGAAGGAGTCCGAGGTGACGGCACCTTTACCGGCTCCGCGGGTGACTCCTTTGTGCCACACACAAGCTGCTCGACTAAGTGGGGTGACATGGGGTACGGCCCTCCAGGCCGGTTGTGGTGCACAGGCCTGCCTGGAGGCCTCCAGTCATGGGCTCTTGGCCTCTCTGGGGACTGGGTCTCTGGGTGTATGATCACGGCCACTGTCTACACACCTGTCTACACATCTGATCTGAGGCCTAGGCCTCTTTCTGTGGCATCTGGGTCCTCAGTGGGTTCTAGGCCTCTGTGTAGAACTGTCACTCAGATTTTTCTCAACGGTGACCCACAGTTAGATGTTTGTTTATTTGTTCACATTTATTTATTTATTTATTTAAAAGATTTTATTTATTTGTTTGACAGGCAGAGATCACAAATAGGCAGAGAGACAGGCAGAGAGCAGGGAGCCCGATGCGGGGCTCGGGGCTCGATCCCACAACCCTGAGGTCATGACCTGAGCTGAAAGCAAGAGTCAGACGCTGGGGGGCTCCATCGGTTGGGCATCAGCCTTCGGCTCAGGTCATGATCTCAGGGTCCTGGGATCGAGCCCCACATTGGGCTCTCTGCTCAGTGGGGAGCTGCTTCTCCCTCTCCCTCTGCCTGCTGCTCCCCCTTTGTGTGCCTCTCTCTGTGTGAAATAAAGAAATAAAACCTAAAAAAAAAAAAAAAAGAGTCGGACACTTAACCGGCAGAGCCACCCAGGCGCTCCAAGATGTATATTTCACCAGAGAGCACACACATGTGCGCACACACACGCTCACATGTACCCAGAACAGTAATGGTCATGAAACAATAGCCTTACTACAGAGGACACACTATGAGATTTTTCTTCTCTTCTAGTCTTAAAATTTCTTTAAAATAAGAAGGTGGCTGAGACCCATACAATTTATTCTTGATTTCACCACCCCATAGGCTCACGGGTCGTGGTTTGACAGTGGCATCTAAGGCCTGGGCCCCGATGGACACCTGTCTGTAGAGCAAGGGCCTCTGGTCGGGGGGTCCTCTCCATGGGGCCGGCCCTCCCTCTAGGGCCTCAGGCCTCTTCTCGCTTACCTGCGGGTTCTGCCTGCCTCTCCCTCCGGCCCTCAGTCTTGCCGGTGCTCCTCTGGTTGGCATGCTTTCTCCAGGGACACAGAATTCAGACCCTTGGGAGCCCTGTGACATGGTGCCACAGGCCCACCCGCCTCGGGGCCGTGGAAGCAGGGAGCGGACTAGGTAGGGGGCAGAGGAAGTACTCAGGCCCTGTGGCCCAAGGCGGCTCCCAGGACATCGGGTGGCAAGCACAGAGCTGAGATGTATTCAATAAATCATGGAGGCTGGGGTCTGGGGGCGGGGAGCCCAGCAGGGAAGGGGGGCCACGGATAAACAATTCATTGAACACACAAACAAGGGGCCTGCGAGAGGGAGGACTGGGCACACGTGTGCACGGGGGAGGCAGCCACCTGTTCCACACGGGAGCTGTTCCCAGGCTCCGCACCTTGCCCCGGGGCCCGCGCGAGTGGCCCGCAGCGGGCCGGGGGTCGGGAGGGTCCTGGTGTGGAGACCCGGGTGCCGAGGACCAGGGCGATGCGTGTGTCTGCCGACTCTCCCGAGGATGTTGTCCACAGGGCTGTGCGACGTGCAGTGTCCTGAGTTGTGGAGTCACACACACGCACGCGCACACGCACACACACGCGCACACGTGCACACGCGTGCACACGTACACACACGCCTGCCCTGGGACACATGCACCACTGCATGTCCAGGATTGCTAGGCTCAGTGGGCTGGTTGGGGGCAGGGGGGCAGGGAGAGCCTCCGACTCTTGTCACCATCCTCGTCACGCCCTGCTTCCTCTAATGAACCTCACAAGCTGCTCGGCCTGAAGTGTGGGGGCATCTCCGGGCTGCTGTAGGAGGTGCGTGGGGGTCCTCTGCACGTGCTTCCAGAAAAGCCGAGAGGGAGGTCATGTGGCTTTGCGGGGACAGGAGGGGCTGGGGGTTGAATTCTAGTTCCACCACTCATTGGCTCTTCGGGTCACCTCACTGTGACTGCTTCCTCATCTGTAAAGCAGGGAGAACAGCACCCTTCTCCAGGAGCCGCCGGGGCCGAGATTAGGACCCGTGTCCCGGAAGCACTTGGCACAGTGCTTAGGACCCATGATTTCATGTGGGCCTCATCACCATTACTTTTAGCTATTTATTTATTTATTAAAGACTTTATTTATTTATTTGACAGTGAGAGATCACAAGCAGGCAGAGAGGCAGGCAGAGAGAGAGGGAAGCAGTCTCCCCGCGGAGCAGAGAGCCCGAAGCGGGGCTCGATCCCAGGACCCTGAGACCATGACCTAAGCCGAAGGCAGAGGGTTTAACCCATTAAGTCTTGAGGCACCCCTATTTATTTATTTATTTTTAAGGATTTTATTTATTTATTTGAGAGAGAAAGAAAATACAGTGGGGAGGGAGGGACAGAGGGAGAGAGAGAAACAGGCTCCCTGCTGAGCAGGGAGCCCAGTGGATGCTGTGAGGCTCCATCTCAGGATCCCCCGGACCATGACCCATGCTGAAGACAGATGCCCAACCCACTGAGCCACCTAGGTGCCCCATTTACTTATTTATTGATTTTATTTATTTGGCAGAGACAGCGAGAGAGGGAACACAAACAAGGGGGGTGGGAGAGGGAGAAGCAGACCCCCGCCGAGCAGGGAGCCAGATGCAGGGCTCGATCCTGGGACCCTGAGATCATGACCTGAGGTGAAGGCAGACACTTAACAACTGAGCCACCCGGGCGCCCCCCCCACTTATTTATTTTTTTAAAAGACTTTATTTTTGAGTAATCTCCACACCCAGCATGGGTCTTGAACGCACAACTATGAGAGTCACAGGCCCCACCTCCACCTCCCCTGGCAGAGCCAGCAGGGCGTCCCCAACACCATTATTATGAAGAGGTCCTCTCCGGGGGTCTGCCCACTGAGACTAGCCCCCGACTCGCTTTTCCATTCCTGCTCCTGCTCGCCAAGCTTCTCCATACAGCTGTCACCACCGCAGAGCCGCTGGTGGGGGGGATGGGGCAGGAAACAGTCAGACGGACTCAGGGAAGGGGCAGTTTCAGCCCCAACCAGGGAGTCCCCATCCTTGACAATGTGGACGGCGGTCTCTGACCTCCGCAGACTGCAGAGTCTCCTAACCCCTAACACTCCACCTGGACCCAGACTCGCCTTTCCCGCCACCAGGACACCAAGATTGAGCTTTCAAGCCAGTGGCTTCAAGGAGAGGGTTCGGGGCAGAGGTCTGAGTAGCTACCCCCGCCCCGCCCTGCCTCATAGCCAGGACTCTAGCCCCCACCTTCTGCCTAATGGTTGAGAGGCTCCCTGGCCACGATTGCTATGTCTGGGCAAAACCCAGAGAAGTGACTCCCTAGAGTGGGTGGGGGAACCCAGGCTGGAGGGAGCCTCCTAGGGCCCGGGTGGAGTACAGGCTGGGTCTCCTCCCTCATAGGCTCCGGCATTCCCCAGCCCTCTGGAGTCCTCTGGAAGGGATCTGCTCCCTGCAGGAGAGAGCCAGCAGACAGGTCTGAGCGGGCCTGTTCCTCCCCAGACAGAACAGGTTGGGGGAGGGGGTCAGTTCAGGGGCGGTGGGGGGGGAGTGGTGACTCTAAACCCCCTTATTGTCTCCTCCGGGGAGCCAGGGCCAGAGGGGACTATGGCTTGGGCACACCCTGCCACAGCCGGGGGCCCAGCCCTTTGCCTCCCCTGGCCAGCCGCTGCCAACTGGGGAGCCAAGAGTCTAGGCCCCCAAGTGGAGCCGGTGCCTGCCCACCCCTTCCCAAAGAGCTGTTCTCTCTACTCCCCTCCCCTGGGCTGGGCAGGTCCAGGCTAATCTGCACAGAGCTTCACGGCAAACATTGATCTGTAATGAAACCACAGTGTGTGTTCAGGAGAAGGGACTCCAGACAGCGAGATCCAGACGGCCCCCATACACACTCACACATACAGACAGACGGGAGCGCAAACACAGCCTGACCACGGGCCCACACTGAGCCACACACACAGGCACTACCTGGGCTGCGCACCCCCTCCCTGCCCTCAAGTTTGTCCTTCAAGCGCAAGTCTCCCCCAACAGCCTGTGCCCCCATAGAACTTTCTACATAGCTCTAGAGTAGCCTTTGCACTCGGCATTATAATCATTTGCTGGCCACTCTGCTTTCCCGAGTAATCTGCAGATTCCTTAAGGGAAAGGACCTTGTCTGATGCAAGTGCTTACCCCTGCACGCAGCAGGCAGCCTGGTGTTGAGTTAGTAGGAATGGGTAAGCTGATTCAAATAATTGTTGGATTGATACACAGAGGACGAGGTGCTCTCAGACGGGGGGGGGGGGGTACCCATTCACCCATGTCTAGGGACCCCTGAAGCACACAGGACAACCAGGGCCTGCTGCTCCCACCCCTAGGGCCCCACTACCTCTCAGCTTCTTCAAAGGGCCTCCCTCTTGGTTCGGTGGGAGACCACGAATCTGAGCTTCCCCTGAGGGCTGGCAGGCAAGCTAAGGGTTAATGACACATCATTAGTATTTAATTGGAGGAAGGAAGCTGGCCTGGCACCAGACAGGTGGGCAGGCATCCCTCTGTTCCAGCACCCTGCCAGGCATGTGGGTGATTTGGCCCTGGAGACCCTCAACCCCGCCCGGGGCACCGCCTCCCCCCCCCATGTGCTTTGCCAATTTCGTCTCTAGACAGTACAGGCCAGCCCTCCCCATCTGTCAACAAACATCCAGAGGGAGAGGCAGACCTCTCCTTTCTGCTTCAGCAAGGCTGCGCCCCCCTCCCACTGGAGAAGACACCGGGGGCTAGAAGAGGGGTGGAGTAGGGGACGGGGAAAGGAGAGATAAATTACGGAGGAGCTGCTAAGGGATAAAGTCGGGATACAGACAAGCGACAGGGCTGGGGATGTGGAGATGTCTGCTCAATTTGACCTTAAATGAAGAGAATGCAAATGAGATGCAGACGATATGCAGAAGACCAGTTGGATGTCAGAATTAGCATTCCGCTTGGCACCCAGGACCCCTAGGCTGTTGCCAGGACTCCTCCCCTAACCTTCCTGGGTAAGTTGCACTGACCATTACTTGGAGTGAGAAAAGGACCTGGAGAATGACAAGAGCTTGGTTGGGCTAGGGCTGCGGGGACCTGGGAAACTGAGCTCCACCCCGGTTTCCCCACCCCCAACCCAGCCTGTGCCCCCCCAGCTGCCACTGGAGCTTCAAGCAGGACCACCCTCCTCTCCAGGTTACTCCAGTGGCACCCTTCCTTCCGGTTGCTATGGGGACTCCTCCCCACCTCCAGGCCTGAACCAATGGGCATCACCAATTATGACCTCAAGCCCCAGGTCGGGGACTCAACTGGCTGTTTGGAAGCCTGAGCAGCCCTGTCCAAGTGCGTCACTGCTGGGAATCCCCCAATGACCCCAGCTGCCTTAGCCTGATGAAAGCAGGCCGAGCTGGGAGCTCACGATTTGATGAATGAATGAATGAATAAGCAAAGGAAGGAAAGAGAAGAAAAGAGGGAGGGGTCACATAGAAAGACCAAAGCTTCAGGGTTTAGCTTCTAGGGAAAGGGTGATTTGCAACCCTGCAAAGTGTGGGGCAGGACCCGGGTCACCCGCACATCTGCCAGGCTCTTGGGAGACGAGACAGAGTGAGGCAAAGATGACCAGTTTTCGCATCTGCTGGGGAGAGACTAGGGCGGGCCCAGCGAATTGAGAGCCCCACCCTGGGCCGTCTAGCGCCGCTGAGTTTAGGGGAGGTCGGTGACGCCCCAAAACTCATAGGCCTGCCCAGCCTCCTGGAACCGCGCCCCGGAACGCGCCTGGAGGCCTTCTCATGGGTCGGGCCCAGTCGCGGAAGGCCGCCCGGCACCTTCAGCCTGCCTCGGCCGTGGGGAGCAGACCTGGTCCTCTACAGGGCGCGCCCCGGGGTTGGCCCGGCTGAACGCTCAGGGCCAGGCATGAGAAAAGGGCGGGTGGCCAAAGTCCAGCCGCCCGGGCGTCCGCGCAGACACCTGCCGGGAGCGGGCGGCCGGCGAGGGCCCCCTCTGAGCGCCCGTCCCCGCCGCTCCACGCACTGGGCAGCGACGACCGGCTAGGGGGCCGAGGGGGCGTGGGGCCGCTGGCCGCGGGGTGACACCTGCACCTTCGTCCGTGGAGGGCGGGGGCTAGTCGCCCGTCGCCCCCGCGCGCCCCGCCGACGGCTGGGGGAGGGGAACGGTGCAGAAGGCTGCAGGGCCCCGTTTCCACGGCGACAGACCGACCCCCCTCCTGGATGGCAGGAGAGACGCAACTCGAACCCAGGCCCCGAAGCCGGGCCGGAGCTCCTCCTCCAGCACGAACGCCCCCGCCCGTGCGCTAAGCAGCGCGGGGAGCAGGGGCGATGCCGAGGGCGCGGACGAGCCGAGCCGCAGGCACGTGCACCTCCAGACGCGGCGTTCCTGGGACGCGGCCTCGAATGGGGGGAGGGGCGGCGGGCGTCCGTCCCGCCCGCGGCGCCGCCCTCCAGCCCTCGGGGTCGGAGCGGGGTGTGAAGGGCTGGGGGAGGGGCCCGCGATGCCCGGAGTTCCGGCGTCTGTCGGTCTCCCGCCCCCCCCCCCCGGCGCCCCGCCCGGGCCCGCCCCCCGCGTGTTCACACGCCGCCTCTCGCCGCCGCAGCCCGGCCGAGCTAATCACAACATCCACCTATCGATCGCTGGCCCGGTGCCAGGCGGCCCGGCTTGGTGCCAGGGGAGGCTGCGGGGCACCGGGGCGGCGGAGCCCAGCTGCGGGGGAAGGGGCACCCCTCGCCTGGCTCCACCCAGGACACCGTTCGGAAAGAGGGCTCCGGTTGGGCTCGGGGCGGGGGGGATCAGAGGCTCGCCTGCCAGAGGTGGGAGAGAGTGTGGGGCCGAGAGCAAAGGGGGCCCTCCCTCCTCGGCCCCACCTCCTCCTCCTTATAAAAGCGGAGAACAAAGAAGCCGCTGGGGAAGGAGGCTTTGATCTGACCCCACCTTCCCAGTTCTAGGCCGGGCGCAGCCCAGACTGCCCTTGGGGAGGGGGAGGGATGCCCAGCTCAGGGACCCGGGCATTCTGAAACTCTCTCTAGCAGCCCCAGCTTTTGCCCCAGCGCCCTGCCTGGTGCTACCGGGCTTGGGCCTTGCCCCAAGCAGGTGGGCTGTCAGGAGCGCGTGCCCCCTCGGCAGCACGGGAAGCTAGGGAGGTGGGGGAGGGTCCAAGCGCCACAGCTGCCGCTGGCACCTACCCCACAGTGCCCAGAGGGGCGCCCCCCGCGGCCTAGAGTGGACGGCCTGCGCACAGCTGGCACGGAGGGGGGCCAAGTGAAGCCGAGAGCAGAGGCTGCGGGGAGTCCTGGTGTCAAGGAAGGAGCCAGAGGGTGGTAGGGGGGACAGCAACCGAAAGTCGGGTGGTTTATTGAGGGTTTGGTCCAGACACTTATAAAAATACAAACTGGCATGATATTCAACCTCATAGCAAGTCCGTCTTCATAGAAGACAAGTGAGTGACCGCCTGGGGAGGGGAGGACACTGCCCCAGGGAAGAGGCCCCCAGGGTACTGGGCACAGACGGCAGGCAGGCTGGCCAGGACCTCCTCCTTGCCCTGGTCTGGCAATCCACCTGTCCCCAGGTCTTCGGTCTTGGCCCCAAAAGACTCAAGGATTCAGCCCCACCAAATCCCAGTCTTTCTGGGGGGACCCGATGAGAACGTCAAAGCAGCTGGCAGAGACCCCGCATTTGTCTTGCCTGGGCTCCAGGGCGCCCGGGGCCGTGTGCAGCACCCCCTGCGGCAACTCTCCAGCCTGTGGGAAGGGGCCAGCCCCTGGAAGGGTCACCGCAGACCCTCAGACCTCCCTATCACTCTTCCATTGGTCTGGCTGGCGTGATGCTCCAGCGGCAGGGGTGTAGCAGGAGGGGTCTGCTTGGCTCAGAGAACTCGCAGGAGACGCAGAATCGGAAGCAGCAACAGCAGCAAGAGACAGAGGGGGCTGAGAGCGCCTCCCCCTTGCCACCCTGAGGTGCCGCTCTCTCCGGGGCTTCCAACAGGGTGGGCAGACTCCGACTCTGTGAGGGAGGGGCAGCGCTGAGGGGACCCCCGCCTCAGCAGCCCCTTTGGGCCCGGCCCTGGACTCTTCACTCCCGGCCCGGTTCGGCGGAAGCCTTGAAGGATACTGCGCTGGAGATGCCCTTTCCTTGGCCCAGCATACAGGGCTGGCGTGGAAGCTCCCAGAAAGATACAGGGGAACAGAGGCCATAGCTAAAGGCCCCTCCTGGACCCCTCAGGGTCTGATGCTCTGAGTCTCTCCCTGCGGCCTCCCTCACTCCAAGGGCCCCACACCCGCCCGAAGGGGTGCTCCGCGCACCCCAAGCCACTTACTGCTCTCCCTGCAGCAGACGGACACCTGGAGCCTCAAGCACTTGCCAGAACTGTCCGGAGCCGGAACCGCTGGGTGATGGGGGGTCGGGAGGAAGGAGTCAGCACAGGCTGGTTTCCTCGCCGCAGGCCCCTCCGGACCCTTCGATTCGTCTTCTCTCTGCTTCCCTGGAAAGCCTCCCCTTCCTTTTGGGCCACACCCTGGTGCCAGGCCTCAGCCGTGCCCCACATCATGTCCCCTCGCTTCTCTTGCTTTCTCCTCCTCTCTGCACACTCCCCTAGATGGCCCCCTACTCAGTATTAGACTTGGGTCCCCCCACCTTCGCTCCCAGGCCCCTCCTTTCCCCCTGCCTCAGGCTCTCCGCCTGGACCTGCGGCGGGGGTAGAACGCCCCCCTCCTCCCCCGCCGCCCCCCAGACAGCCGGGGAGCCCCCCTCACTCACAGATGTAATAGTAGGTTTCTCCAGGCAGGAACTCGAAGCCAAGGGAGAAAGGCGTAAAGCGCTGAATCTTCTCAGAGAACCGAACAGGGCCAAAGGGAGCGAAAGGGAGGGCGCACTCCCAGCGCTTGAAGGCTCCGGGGCCCTGGGCCTGGCAGGCCTCATAGCCTGGGCGGTCCACCATGTATAAAGCAAAGGTCTCGGGGCCGTCAGGGGGCCCTGGCCCCTCGTAGTGCGGGCAGAAGATGTCTAGGTAATCGTTGAGGTCCAGCTCCACCACGGCGTCTCCTCCAAGAAGCCTGCGGGCGAAGGCCAGTGTGGGCCGAAGGCACGTGGTGCCGCTCACCGAGGCCGTGAGGGTCCCAGGGGCCCCGAGCTGGCCTCTCCTCCTGCCACTGGGGAGGGAGCAGCTCGGCAAGGCCCGACCGAGACAGAGTCAGGAAACAGGTGGGAGAGGGGAAGGGGGCCAGACCGACAGGGCCCGTGACCAAGGGCCCGAGCCGGCCACTCCGAACGCCTAAGCGCAGGCTGGAGCTGCAACCCGCGCTCCAGCCCCGGGCCCGACGCAGGGCCTGGCCCAGCCCTGTGCACTCGGTGAATGTCAGGTGTGCGGCTGCTGGGAAGACGCTGGGGCACAGAGGTGAGGGGTACAAATCTGGGCGCGCGGCGAGCCAGGGCCGCAGAGATGGCTGCCAGCGACGGAACCTGCGGCAGACAGGCAGCGAGAGGAAGACGGCCTTCCAGACCTCGGTGCAATGCCGAGAAGGCCACAGCAGAAGGAAGGAAGGGGGCTAGGGAGTAGGTGGGGGGAGGCCCCTCCAGATATCAGCTCACCTTTGGCCCACTCAGGACTCCCTTCCCTGCCTCTTGGGAGCTGCCTGTGAGGGCCGGGACAGGAGGGAGGGCCCGGGGCAGGCGGCCGGACAGCACTCTACACTGTGAACCACGCCGCCCTTCCCCCCATCCACACAGTCCAGCGGGTGGAGGGCCTCTAACTATCCCTCACTGGGTGGTCTAAGGACCAACTGCGTCTGGGGTCTGGGCAGAAATGCGGATTCCTGGGCTCAGCTGAGACCGACACCGAACCCAGGCTGGGCCTCACTGTGATTTGCTGCACAGCGTCTTCCACACCTGGGAAAGTGTCCTGCTCGCATGCTCAACGGATATCTGCAGACTGGACGGCAGAGCCAGAAACCTCAGGGTTGGGGGCTAGGAAGCTGAATTTCTAACAAGTTCTCCGAGTGACTCAGAGGCACTGGTCTGGAACAGAGAGAGGGCTTCGGAACTGGGAGGACAATAGCTCCTATCACGTGGTGCCGGCGTCCCAAGGACCTGTCTTGATGCCCGCCCTCCCCGGGGGGTCTCTGGGCTCCCAGAGGCCGGAGCAGAGGTCTTATCTGTCTGCAGGCAGGATCCCAGCACACGTGCTGCGTAACAAATGTTGGGGAGTGAACCAATGAAGAGAGTCACAGATTGTCTCAAGTAGAAAATCAGAAAGGCAAACAGATGGAGAAAGCAGACAGACAGGGAGAACTGGGGAGGAAAATGAAAACAGTCAAAAAATACCGAGGTTCAAAGGCTGGGGAGAAAGAAATAATAATTTGTATCTGCACAGCCTGCACTCCTTTCGCACACGTGGTCTCGGTCAGCTCGCCTGATTTCCCAGGGTGCCAGGTGTTATTAGCCCATTTTACAGATGAGATAACTGAGGTTAGGGAGTCAAACGACTTGCCCGAAGGTGATTCCGCTGGAAGGGCAGGGCCGCGACTGGACAGAAATAGAAGGGCCCAGAATGACGGAGATGAACGCAAAGACAGTGAACGAGCGCAGGAGGCCAAGGGGGCAGGAGAGCAAACCTCGCTGTTTCGCCGGAGCGAAGCCCCCTCTCTCGCTCTCCGGAACGCCCGCCCCGGCTCGGGCCGGAGGTGGGGGTGCACAGCCGCCGAGAAGGGAGAAGCGAGGGGGCGGGGCTCGGAGCGCCGGCCTGGGGGCCCCCCGGCACCCGGCTCCGAGATCCCACCGCCCGCCTCCGGAGCTGGGGTCCTCCGCCCGCCCCCCAACACGTGCGGGCGGGGGGAGCCCCGGGCGCGCCTCGCCCCTCCCCTCCCCCTCCCCCGCCGGCTCAAACAAAGGAGCCCCAGCGCGCGGCCGGGCGCAGGCGGCGCCGCGCACAGAGCGAGAGTGGGGCGCGCGCCCGGCGCGGGAGCGCGCAGGCCCAGGCCGCGGTCGCCGGGTTCGGCCCGACTACCTGGGGTTACTGGAGTTCCAGTAGACAGCGTGGCGGAGGCCGGAGCCCCCTCGCAGCGGGGAGCTGAGGAGCGCGGCCCAGAGGACAGTCCGCAGCAGGGGCAGCAGCCGCATCGCCCCCGGGGTCCGCTCTGGTCTGGTCCGGCCGGTCCCGGCCCGCTTCGCTGCCGCGGCGAGAAAGGTACGAAGTGGAGGTGGGGGGGTGGAGGGGGGGGTGCGGAACTGGGGGTGGGGCGCCGAGACTCGCAGGCCACGCCCCCGGTAACTTTCCACCAATGGGGGCGCGGCCCCGCCTCCCCACTCGGAGCCGACTCCTGTTAACCCTCTGTGCGCCGAGGCGCACGTCAGGCTCGCCACGCTCCCACCCGGGCTGCGCCGCGTCGCGAGGGGGCGGCACGGGCGGCGCAGTGCACGGTCTGGGAGTCCGTTTCGGGGGAGGTCGCGTCTTTCGTGTCTGCGCTAGTACCGGGCAGGTAGGAAGCTTATTACTTTAGACTGGAAGATTTAAACAGGAGCCCACGGCCTTCGGCCAGAAAGAGGAAGAGGTGCGGCGCGGCGAGGGTCCGCGGAGCCCGTCCCGCGCCACCTTAGCTTATCGCCCCTTTTGCCCACCCAGGGATAGCGCGAGTGGGAGGGACAGATCGCCTCCTGGGATCCCCCCACCCCTTACGGGGCCGCAGTGGTGAGCTCGTGCCCACCCGGCGGCCGGCGCCTGCCCCTTTCCGCCCCGCACCTTCGCTGCGGGCTGGGGGCCCACGCGGCCCCATTCCCGAGGTGGAAGTAATGAGGTGGTTGCGGCCGGCTTTGTTCCCAAGCCCTCAGGTGGGGCAGGGGAGGGGGAGGAGGCAGGTGCACGGCCTTGGGTTCGTGGGAGCCGCCGCCCCGCTCCGCCCCGGCTCCGGGGCTCCGAGGACACCAGCGGGATCCACTTTCCCAGCCACCGGCCAGAGGGTGGGGACGGCGCGTCCGGCCGCTGGGCCGCTGGGGGGAGCCGCCTCTGGGGGCCGCGCACACGTGGGGGCGAGGACCTGGCGACCGGGGGGTGGCACGGGGTTTTACAGCGCCCTGGGGTACTGGGTTGCGCAGAGTCATCCCAGACCGGGCAGAAACCGGCCGCGAGCATCCCGCGGACACTCGCGCGGACGCGGCCCGGGACCCTCGCCCGAGGCGGCAGCGCCTCCTGGCGGCCACACCTGGAACCGCAGCGGGGCGGCGCGGCCCGCCCGGAGCGGACAAAGTCCAGGCGCGCTCCCAGACCTCGCGTTTATTGCACCAGAACAGGCACAGGCTGTGCGCACCCCCGTGGGCCCCGTCCGGCGCCCGCTCCCCCCACCCCAGCTCCAGCTGCGCGAGCGGGTCCCGAGCGTGCTGCCCCGCAGCGCGTGGGGGTGCCCGGGGTCTTCAGGGGCCTGCTCCGCCGTGTGCAGCCTCTGGCTCCTTCCGTCATCGCGGGGGACTCCAGGGGCCAGTTCGCCTCTCGAAGTCCCAAGTCCGGGTTGCGGGCAACCTCAGCAGAGGTCAGAGGTAGAGCGAGGACGCTGCTGGGGGCGGCGGCGCCGGCCTGGGGTGCGGGAAATCGAGAAAAAAGTTCAGAGGTCCCCTTTCCCCAGACCACCGGCGCTGTGCAGGCGTCCCCCGCACCCCTCCTCGCCTACCTGGACGGCACCACTAGGGGCGGGACTCCAGCTTCTGGGCCGGGCAGGTCACCCGAAGGGCGCCGGCCCTGGGGGTTGGCAGGCAGTGGCTTCCTCGGGGGTGGGGGCTTGGCAGGCCCCTGAGAGTGAGAGAGAACACGAGAGGCTGGCTTGGGAGGGGGTGTCGTGTTGCCCACCCCTGTGGCTGGGGAGCACCAGTCTGTGGGGCTGGCCCCAGAGGTCACATTTGTTCCGAACCAACCTGTCACCTTTAACGGACACCAGGGTATGGGTCCTCAGGTTCAGAGGGGGCATCTCACCATCTCACTATTAGCAGCACAGCCCTGGGTGGGGGAGAGGCTGCGCCCTTCTCGCCCCACACTGTTACCTTCGGGCGCCTCACCGCCGGGTCAGCGGGCAGAGGGCGGGTGGGGGGATTGGGCCGGTCAGCCAGCTCAGCCTGGACAGAGAGAGGGGCGGCGCTGTGGGAGCACAGCCGGGGGCACGGGGGCGTGCAGTGGTTTTCTCCGGGGGGTTCAGTTCAACATGCAAAGTCAGCCAGGGGGCAGGCGAGGACGGGGACATGCGCAAAGGGCTCGTGAGACGGCCAGCAGAAGCCCCGCGCAGGAAGGCGGGGGTCCCAGGGGTGTCCCTGGCCGGCTGCAGTCCTGCCACTGACCACCAGGTGGTGGTAGAAACCAAGGCAGGAGGCTCACCCTTTGCTGCCGCAGGGCGGGGCTCAGAGTGTCACAAGGCTGAGGGCACCCGGTCCCGACCGAAGAGCGCCGCTGGCAGCGAACAGGGGTGAGAACCGCAGCGGGGCACCAAGCCTCCCACCTGCCCTGGGCCAGTGTGGGGCCTGGCCTGGATTTACCTGGAGTCCCTTGGGCACAGGGTCAGGAGGCAGCGGCCTGGAAGGGGCTGCCGGGAAGCCGAGAACACTAGGCTGCTGAGAGCAGGAGCAGAAGGGCAGGACGGGGTGGGGGGCGGGGGACAGCACAGAGACGGGTGCGGGCAGAGGGCAGTTAGTGCCAGGAGCGGCAGCCGGCAGGGCCGGGGGCGGGGGCAGGGGTGCGAGTGGTTACTCAGTCACATGCAGAGAGAAGGGGTGACGGGTGGTGGGGGAGCATGCGGGCCACCTGCACGCGCACCCCTGTCATCAGCTCCAGGGGCTCACGGGGCACTCGCCAGCCCTGCCACACTTGCTAGCCGAGGCCTCATAGGGTCATGGCCCCTTGGAGGCCATTTCTGGGCACCACCCCCGCTGTCCTCCAAGGTCCCCTGCTGGGGGCACCAGGAACCCACCTCTCATGGCCACCAGCGTGGCCACAGCTCAAAAAGCCCAGCAGCCCCTCCTCTGGGCCTGCAGCCGGGGGAGTGCAGGGGAGGGCCGGCTCTGACTCCGCTGACTGACTCTTGGGCAAGGGGAGCCTTTCTCTGAGTCTAGGGCCTTCCATACCCCCACCCCAGGGCCCACGCGGGGTGCCTGGGGAGGTGGGGCTGCTGTCCTCTGGCGTCCATACTTACCTTGGCCCCTGGCATCAGCAGGACCCTCTGCGGGGGCCCTGGGCATTCGGGGGGACCAGACTGGGCTGCCCTGAACGTGGAGAAAGGCAAGGATGGAGAGGGCCCAGGCTCAGACCACGCTCTCCCTCCCCATGTGGCCCTTGAGTGGGGCTGACCCTTGGCAGGCCTGGGCAGAGCAGCTTGAGGGTAGCTGAGGCCCGGCCAGAAGTTGGGGCGGCTCATGAATCTGGGGCAGCGCCCCATCTACTCGACATAGGGCTGCTGGGCAGACGTGGACCCGGCCTCCCGCTGCCCTCTGCGGGGCTGGGTGCGAGGTGAGGCGTGACGGGGCCCACAGAGGGGAGCGAGGTGTGCATGCTGGGGGTCAGGACCCGGCGCCAGGCGCTCGGAGGGCCTGGGGTCAAGGAGGCCGGTACCTGTACTGGCAGCTGGGCCCTTTGAGCTGACACAGCCGCTGTCGCAGGCGGGCGCGGTGCCGGTAGCTGGCCCCCAGCAGCGTCAGGACCACCAACAGCAGGAGGCTGAGAGGCAGCCCCGTGGTCAGGGAGCTGGTTGCTGCGGGGTGAGGGCAGGCGTGAGCGCGGGCCAGGCGAAGAACCCCGCACCCAGGAGGGGGTGGGGGGGACAAAGGTAAGGCGCTCAGAGGACCGGAAGGGATCAGAGAAGAGGGGCCGGTAAAGGGTAAGCCACGCTGTCCTCGCGGCCCCGGCCCCCTGCCCCCCCCTACCTCTGACACGGTTGGTGCAGTCAGGGGGGGCCCAGCCCTCCTCACAGTGGCAGTTTCCTCTGCTGTCGCAGACCTGGGGGTAGAGGTTGAGCAATGAGGGACCCTACGCGCTGGGGCCGTGTTTCCCTGTCCCTAGCCTTTCAGGATCTCTTCCCTGTCCGAGGTTGGAAGGTACGCTGGGTGACGGCGTGGAGACAGGAAGCCTGTGGCCTTGCCCGAGGACATGAGCTCGAACCCAGCCACCAGTGCCTTCACCGGGCCCTGGGCTAGACCCTCTCACACTCGTCTCCCGGACCCCAGGACGCCCCACTGGGTGGCTGAGGGAACTGAGCTCAGAGGGGTTAATAATGGGCCTCAGGTTGCACAGCTGGGAGGAAGCAGGGCAAGGATTAGGAGTGTGTGTGCGCCAAGCCCGGCACCATCTGCCCCCTCCCGTGCCCGCCATGCCCACTCACCCCGTGTCCGTGGCATTTGCTTCGACATTCCTGGGCTTGCAGGACATCCACAGGCTGGCATTGGCCGTCCATGCACACCTGCCCCGGGAGCAGGGGGTAAAGCCAAGGTCAGAGCCTCACAGAGCGCTGCCAGCCCGGGGAGGCCACACCTACTCTTAGAGACCGAGACACCGAGGCTTGCGGCAGCACAGGCCACTGCCCGGTCGGCAGCACGCATCTGCCCCCGAGAGGCCGTGCCTCCCACACAGGCGGACCCCGGGGCCTGGGCACGGCCCGTGTAGACGGCCCTCCCTCCTGGTCGCGCCACCGGCACCGCTCACCAGGCCAGGCCCGCAGGCGGTGCCGGGCAGACTCCGGAGCGGCTGGGCCACGTCGGCGCCCAGGTCCAGGCGGACCCAGCTGCAGTTCACTCTCGGCTGGGTCCCGCTGGCTTCCAGCACCTCCCAGCGCAGATCCCGAGCGGTGCCCAGCAGAGGCCGGGCCCGCCCCCCCTGGCACTGGAGCTGCCCGCAGACGGCATCTCTGAGGTAGGGCAGAGGGTACCGGGTCAGGCCAAGGTCCCCCTGCCCCCAGAGGGGCACCCAGGGGCCTCACTTACTTCGGAGCACAGGACACGTAGCTGCCATTAGCGCTGCGCCCACAGCTCCCGAAGGCGTCCCCCCGAGTATTGGCAGCAAGGAGGCAAGGCGGTGGGGCGGGCTGGGCCCCGGGTCCCCAGAGAGCCTGGCACTGCTGGGCATAGGAAGCACAACGGCCTTGCATGCACACGGCCTCGCCCCCTGCACACGGCTCGCCGTCTCCCAGGCTGGCATCGGGAGGGCACTGGGCACTGTCTCCCGTGCAGAACTCCGGTAAGTCACAGTCCCCTCTGGTAGGGCGGCACTGCCAGCCAGCCGGGCGCAGCTGCGGGGGCGAGGGAGTGTGCGTGTGGCTGCTGGTGGGTCCCACCAGGCCCCCGGGAGCTGGGACCCCCTTTCCACCCCAACCCTGGGCAGGTGGGCTGTGGGTGGAGGGCGGGTCCCATCTGCGCCCACCTGGCAGTTGTGACAGCAGAGCCCGTCGGATGCGCACTGTGCCCCGGGCCTCAGCTGGCAGGTGAAGTGGTCACAGCAGGGGTCACTGCAGTCCTGAGGGCGGCGGGACCACTGTCAGAGCGGACGGGGAGCGAGAGCCCACCCCTGCCCTCCGAGGACACACACTAGCTGCTGCTGGAGGCTGACATTGCTGTCCCCGTGGAGAGGGGACAGAGGGGCAGCGAGCCAGGGTGAGGGCTCACGCTTTGGGCGAGGGGCTCACATCGGGGAAGCCACAGTCACACTGCTCGCCGGGCTCCACGAGCTTGTTCCCGCAGATGGTGGCCAGAGAGGGCAGGCTGGGCAGCCGTTCAAGGAGGCAGCTGCCCATCCCTTCCAGAAGGGCTTTCTCCAGGGCCTTCCGGCTGCAGTTGCTGAAGTTCAGGCCTGGCAGGAAGCTGGGGAGGGTGGCGAGAAAGGTTGGGGCTGCAGGGTGGCCTCAGGCTCTGGCCCTCCCCTGCCCCGCCCTGACTCCTGCAGGGGACTCACTCCGTGGAGGCCTCCATGATGCAGCTCTTGGCAGGGGCTGGCCCCGGGCAGGGGCAGCTGCTCCCAGGCAAGTCGTGGTCCAGGCCCAGGCTGTGGCCCAACTCGTGCGCTATAGAGGAGGCGACCCCCAGGACACTGGTGGAGTGGTCCTGGCATTGGGGAGGGGATACCCCAGGTCCAGCAGCAGCCTGAGTGCTCCTCTTCTCTCCTCACCTGACCTCCGGGCCCTCAGCACTGCCTCCCTCCTCACCTGCTGGCCACGGGAGAGGGTGCCACGGGAGGGGGGCCACCACAGCAGTGGCCACATCATCCAGCCCTGCCCCCATGCCCCCAGCTCTGGGGTTGGCCACTCCGTAGGGGCCTCAGTGACTCCGCAGCCCTCTAACTGGGTGGCCCTGACTTGGAAGTAGGGAGGAGACCTGAGAGAGCTCACCACGTTCACCCCCCCCGAGAAGGCAGGAGAACAGATGGAGTTCTGAACGGCCATGCCCACCGTGGGCCCGGAGAACGAAGCAGCGCTGTGGGGTCATGAGGTCAGAGGTCAGGCCCAAGGCCAGGGGGCCGGAGCCTCAGGGCCTCAGACGGGGAGTGGGGTGTGACACCGGCCAGGGCAGGGCCCAAGGGGGCTTACGTCACCAGCTGGGCACTGTCGTGGGGCAGTCGAGGGAGCAGGTCTCTCTCGCGCCATTGGAGGAACCTGTGTAGCGTGAGCCCCGGGTCCCGGCTTATCTCCACCAGGTCGCGCTGGGTCCAGGCCTCCAGGCCCACGAGCACTACCCGCACGTTCAGGGGCCGGAAGAACTGAAAGACCCGGGGGTCAGGAGAGGGGCTCCGAAGGCCAGAGGGCCGGCAGGGTGCAGCCCTGCGCAGCGCTCACCGTGTCCAGGAGGAGGGTCACTTTCAGCATGCGGTCCAGCAGGTGCTGGGGGTCTGGGTACCTCTGGACCTGTGGGCCAGAGACGTGAGCAGGAAAGGCCGCAGCACAGGTGGTGGGGGGGCGGGGAGGTCGCACGGGGGCCACGCGCTCACCTCCGAATGATCGGCCACGATCACCAGCTCGATGGTCTTGGTCTCTGTCACCACGTCCCGCCTCCGCTGTGGGCAAACGGGGGGGGGGGAGGGGGTGGGCGGGCAGCAGGCTCGCCACGGCTCACGGCCAGCAGCCCACAGGGCCCACTCCCACCCTGGGCGGCCGAACGGAGGAGAGCAAAGAGCCCATTTCACGGATGCACCACGGGGCACCTGCAAGGCCGGGGACGCGCTGAAGGTGGACCCACAAGTAGGTCACGCAGCTGGGAGCAGAGCCCTGCTTTTCTGGTTCCACATTCAGTGCCTTTTCCAAATTAAAAAGAAAATAATAGGGGCGCCTGGCTAGCTTAGTCAGTGGAATCTGTGACTCTCGGTCTCGGGGTCATGAGTTCGAGCCCCACAGTGGCTGTAGAGATTATTAAAAAATAAAAAATAAATCGCAGGCAACGCTGTCATACACGTGCCAGGCCCCAGGCCCGGTTCCAAGCACTGTGCGCAGAGACAGATAATTCAGCTAATCGTCACCATAACCCTGAGAGGTAAGTCATGTCATTATTCCTGGGTGGTGGTGCTTGTTTTTTTTATAAGATTTTATTTATTTGAGACAGAGACAGAGAGCAAGAGAGCACAAGCAGGGGAAGGAACAGAGGGAGAGGGAGAAGCAGGCTCCCCGCCAGGGCTCGATCCCAGAACCTTCAGATCCCCACCGGAGCCGAAGGCGGACACTTCCCTTACTGAACCCCGCAGGCGCCCCTATTATCCCCGTTTTATAAATCAGGAGATTGGATTCATGTTGCTCAATGACTGGTAACTGTATTGTCTGTGGCCAAGTGAGAGTCCCTGCCTTGGGGACCTCAAGACTGGGGGAGGGCGTTTGGGGCAAGGACCCGCATGTGAATGGCCGCTCTGTCATTCATAGTCAATGACCCTGGGCAAGTCACTAATCTCTCCAGGCTTGTTTTCTCCCTCCAACAGAGCCACGGATACAGCCCGTACCTCCCAGCATTGCTGGGAAGAGGAAAGGAGATTATGTTCACACAGGGGTGTGGATGGTGGCTGCCTAGAAGGTTCGGGAAACAGAGAGCTCTGAGGGTCTGGGGCCTGGTCCCCAGGGACAGCAAAAGCCCAGCAGATTATCCTCACCCGGTGAGTGTGGCTGTGGCTTTGTCCCCAGGGCTGCTCCCGGGGGACCTGCGTGGGCGCGGGTGCTCGCCAGCTCAGAGCACAAGTGTGGCCTGGCAGGAAGAGGTCTTGGATCCGGAAGATATTCGGGGGCGCCTGAAGGTCCCCAGGCCCCAGGTCTAGGGTGTAGCTTCTCTCCGGGGACAGGATCACCAAACCCCTGGGAAGATCCAGCAAGTCAGAAGGCCTCCCAACTGCCAGCCTCGCGCACCCTCACTGTCCCCACCCCCACAGGACTTGCGTGCCCTCAGTACCTGAGCCCAGAGCAGGTGCAGACAGAGACCCAGGAGCCCGCGTGGCCCTGCACGGCCCCCTGGTAGCAGCAGTTTCCCTACAGCAGAGAGACAGCGGTGCTGAAGGCCAGGAGGCTGGCCTGTTGGTGACGACAGGCTGTCCTCTAAGGATGGCACCCTCGGGCGGCCCCTGCCTTCCTCCTGCAGGGCCACAAACAGGGCACAGGACTCACCAGACTGTGGCCCACACTGACCACACGGGCGCCGTCAGGCTGGTACCACATCAGGCTCGGGCGGCCTAGGACCAGCTCTCTGGGAAGAGAAAGCAGGTGGTGACTGTTGCCTTCCTGTGGGCATGGTAACGGCCTGAGGCCCGGACGTGGTAGAGCTGTGGAGGGGAGCCGGGTTCCCCCGGAGGCAGCAGAGTGTTGTGGTTGGGTCCCAAACTGCCCGGCTATTGGGTTCTAATCTGGTTTTGACCGCATCCGAGCTGTGTGACCTCGGGCAAACTACTTAGCCTCTCTGGGCCTTGGCGTCTTCATATATAACCCGAGGACAGGACTGAATGATGCCTGCCCCACGGGCTGTCGTGAGGGAGGGATGAGTTCAAGCACACGCTGGTGCTCTAAGGGCCGGGCCGGTGGCTACGCCGCCGCATTGGTAACGTCATGCCGGCGTGTTTACCTGTCCCGTAGGAGCTCCAGAACGTGCCTCTCCCCATCCAGCTCCAGCGGGATCTGCAAGGCCTCAGGCAGCTCGGTCTGTGGGCCATACAGGGCCTGTTACCTCCCGGCCCTGCCCCAAACTCCTATCCTCTCTACCCAGAAGCCTTCAGGCCCTTTGGAGAGCACCAACTATTAGATCATGGGTGGGGGTGGGGGCGTCCCGAGGGAGGGGCCAGGAAGCCCTGCCCGGGTTGGGGCATTGTTCTGGGGGCTTGTGTGGGGAGGTCAAGGAAGGTGTCTGAGCCGCCCCTTCTCGGCTTCCTGCCCAGAGAGGAAGCATCATGGAAGACCCGGCACAGGCCCCAGCCCTTCCTCTGACTCAGCTCTGGAATTGGGGAAGGGGGGTGTTTGGTGAGGCCCTGACCTTCTGAAAGCTGCACCACCCCCCCCCACCCCACCCCCCCCCCGCTCCCCAGGAGAAAACGGACAGAATGAGACCAAGAAGGCAAGCCTGGCCTGGGGACGTCACCACAGAAACGGGCGGCTGGGTGGGGGCAGAGGCTGGCAGATGTGGGGGCAGATGTGGAGGGCATGGGTGGGGCCAGGTGCTGGCGTGCGGCAGGAGGGGCACACCGCCCCAGGATGGCCCCGCTGCCCGGGGAGTCCTCCCACCTGTCCTCAGCCGCACTTTGCTCTGTGGGGTGACAGGGGTGTCTTCATTCGAAGGGAGAGGGAGGCTCACCTCTGCAAGGCTGAGTGTGGGAGTGTCCGGAGGGATCTGGGGCTCCAAGGGTCCGCCCAGGGCTCTCTCTGGCCTTGCCCGCTCCTTCATGTCACCTGCAGGGCCCCCAGGACACGCCGAGGGGACGCTGAGAGAGGCCACACCCGGGCTGGGCACAGCTGGTGCCCCCTGGGCATCCAGGCCCTTCTCTGCTTGAAGGACTCCTGCATTGCATGCTGGGACTTAAAGGAGAATTCTGAAGGAAGGGTCTTCGCTTCGGCTCCCCACTTTCATCCCAGCACGTCCTGCCTGCGGCCCCTCCCTGGCCCCCCCAGACCAATCTCAGGTTCTCGGGGGAGCCCCCTTTCCGAGTCCCTCGCAATCAGGCCTGGGCAAAGCCTTGTGGCCCGATGCCCACTTGCCCTCCCCCGCCCTCACAGCTCCCTGTCGGGAACGCCCATCTCTGGGTGCAAACACCCCTCCCTAACACCCCCACACGGTCAGGCACACCCGCTCGCCACAGGCCGGCCTCCTCCCCAGCACTCCGTCCCCACAATGGCCCTCTCTCCCCTCGGGCCAGCCCACCGCGCCTGCCCTCCCAGCCCCTGCCCTCCCAGCCCCTGGCCCAGCCGGCGGCGGGAAGTGAAAGTTCGGAGGAGGACTCGGTGTCAGCCTCTTGCCAAGTCTCCCCTCCCCTGGCTCCTCCCGCGCTCCCGCCCGCTCGCTCCGCCGGGTTTCTGGTGGCATCAGCATCCGAGTGAGGGGTGCGCTGGCTGCTCAGGCCCAGGGATGGGGGCCCAGGAAGAATCCTCTCCCCCACGCGGCGTTCTGGCACCGGGTGCAATGGCCAGCTAGGCCCCAGAGGAGCGAAGACGTCAGTCCTGGGGGGCCGCGACCCTGTCCCACCACCCTGAGGGGGCGCTGGGCCAGAGCCTTCGGTGCCCGGCACCGGAGCCTGGAAGTGTCGGCGGGGACTGAGCAGAGGATGACCGCTCAGCAGGGGGCCCGGCATCCCCCTCCTCTCTCCACTCCCCCGCCCAGCCGCCCAGTCGCAGGCCGCTCAGGCCCGGACAGCGGAGAGGGCGGGCCGCGCTCCGCTCGGGGGTCTCCCCCCGCCTCCAGCCGACCCCAGAGCCTCCCGACTTCCCTGCACCTCCTCGCGTTCCGTCGCCCCCGCCCACCGCGGGCCGGGCACTCACCGACATCGGGGAGCGGCCGGGAGGACAGAGGGCTGCCTGCGCCCAGGAGCCCCAGGGCCCAGAGCAGCGCCAGCCGCATGGCAGCGGCGCCCCGGGCCGGCCGAGGGCAGCAGGTGCTGGGCCGCGCGCCGAGGAGCCGCGGCCGCCGGGTCTGCCTGGCGCACCCAGCCGCGCCGCGCCGCCACCAGGCCCCGCCCCGTCCCGCCCCCGCCCCGGGGGCTCCGGGCCAGGCCCCGCCCCCAGGGAGGCCGCGGCCCCGCCCCCGGAGGGCCCGGCCCCGCCCGCGGACAGCCCGCGCCGCTCGCCCCCGCCGCCTCCCCGCTGCGGCGCGCCTCCCCGGGCCGGACCGGTCCTCGCGGCCCCGCCGCCCTCCCGCGTCGCGTCGGCGGCCCGGGTCTCCGGACTGCGGGTCAGAGCCCTGGGAAGCGCGGGCGTCGGGGGCGTGCGGGCCTTTATTCATCGCGCGGGGGCGGGTGGACAGGACGCGCCTTCACTCGGCGTAGGTGGCGTCGTCGTTGCTGTCGCTGTAGGCGGAGGACGAGAGCTCCTCGCGCGGGGTGCAGGCCGGGCACCGGCGGCGCACGTCGTCCCAGCACGGCCGGCAGTACACGGCCGCGCAGTCCGGCGTCGGGCACACGTAGGCCGCGGGCGTCTCGGGCGCCTGGCACACGACGCAGCGGCGGCGCAGCCAGCGGCGCGCGAGCGGGCAGCGGCGGTGCAGGACGTCGGTCAGGCGGGGGCGCTGCCGGGAGGCGCGGGAGAGAGGGCTGCGAGGGGCGCCGCGCGCCGGCCAGTGCCCGCCTGCCGGGCGGTCGTGCGGCGCGCGGCCCTCCCCGGCTGGGGGATGGAGACTCGGGGCGCAGCTCCCACGCCCCGCCAGCCGCCACCTGTTCTTTCCCATCAGCCGCCTTATCTGGCCGTCGCAGTGGGTCGGGAAGGGAGCAGGGCGCCCGCCACGATCCCTGCCGCGTTCTCCGCTTGACGGGCGGGAGAGCGGCCAGAGAGTTCCCCAGGCGCGCAGAGAGCAAGCAGTCAACCCGGCTGGCTGCGGGTCCCCGCATTCCGGATCACAGGTCTGGTTCACCGCGCTCCCACCCTCTCGCCCCGCAATCCCCAGGAATTTCCCTGTGCAGGCCTTATCAGGGCGGCCTTCGCTCCGGGAAACCGCAGAGGAGACCCCCTGCAAAGGCAGAAGGCCTGGCCTTGGCCTGCAGAGCCTTCCACGCTCTGGTCGCCTTCCAGCCTCTGCTCCAACTTGCCCCAGCTCGAGCTTGGCAGCTTCTGCGCCAGCCTCTCAGAGGAACCCTGGCCTTTGACATTCGCTCTGGGCTCTGAGTCTTCGCACATTCTATTCCCTTAGCTTGGGACGAATGTCCTTCTCATTCCCACCTGCCTACCGAAAGCCGGCTGACTTCACAACCTGTCATGGCATCAAAGCGTGCTACTTGTTCATAGACCTTTAGCCTCCATGGGCTGGGGGACCAGGCCCTGGAGGGAAAGTCAGGCAAAGCTGGTCTCTCACTTTCACGGGCTCTGCCGGGGCTGACTAAGAATGGCTGCCATTCTTTTCTTTCTTCTTTTTTATTTCTTCTTCCTTTTTTTTTTTTTTTTTTTGATTAATGTTAGGTCCCGGACTAAGAAAGGGTAAATGAATCAGCTCACTCAAACGATAACCCTGTACGACAGGCACTGTTATCTTCCTTTCTTTTTCAAACGAGAAAACATGCTTGGAGAGGCTGTTACTTGCCCAGGGTCACACGATGACAACTCGGCTGTGCGTGGAACTCGCTAGATGCCTGCTCCATGGGACTGAGACTCCCTCAGTCCTTACAACAACCAGATGGAGTAGCAGCTCACTCCGAGTTACAGAAGGGAAAAACCAAAGCCCAGCAGTTAGCAAGTACTCCAGATCCCAGTTGTCATGGCGATAAAGAAGGGAGCCAGGATTGAAACCCAGGCCCTCTGGCGCCAGCGGCCAACAGCCCCTGCCACACTGTCGCTGATCACTGCACAGGCCTCACACATCTGTCCAAGCTCCCTGACCTTCAGAGGGAAACACTGAGGTCTGGTGGGGATCATGGCCAAGGTCACACAGCATAATGAGGAAGTGTGGACTGGAACCCAGTTCTTCTGGCTCTGTGCTTTCTCCTTATCCCACGTGGCCCTTCGTGACGCCTTCTGGAACACACCCCCTAGCCCACCTGTTTCCCCACCTCCCCCAGAGACACTCTATGGCTTGCCTTCAGTCCCTTGTTTCTGACGGAGCCCCCTTGCTTTCTTTTAGCCAGACCTGGGCCGAATCCTGGGGGACAGAGGTGGACTCAGCCCTGACCCCCGGGAGCTGGATGACAAGGGCCCTTGGCACCTCTCCCGTCAGAACTCACTGGGCTCCGTCGGCCTAGGGCCCTGTGGCTGGATGGACTGAGCGGAGAGGCCCCTGCCACGGCGTCCTCACCACCCCAGGAGGCACGGGAAGGAGGTCTGCACTTACCGGAGCCTTCTGCTCTCGCGCCCGCCTCAGGATGGCAGCCCTCCTCAGCTGCGTAAATGCCGCCCTCTTCCTCAGGAGCTCGTTGTAGAGGAACAGGATCCGCTTCTTCTCCCGCTGGGGCCGGGGAGAGGGGGTCAGGGACAGTGCACCCCGCAGACTGGAGTGGGGGTCGGGGGGCTGGGTGCAGGCCTGAGGGCGTCGGGGAGAGGGTACCTTGGGGAAGTAGAAGGCGGCGATGACCCTCCGGAGCCGGTAGGCAAAGGCTTGGAGCAGGCAGAGACACAGCAGCAGGCCGGTGGGGAGCGCCGCTCTCACGTAAGCCCAGGCGTCCAGGCTCAGGGGCTGCGGCAGGCAGGCTGGGGCAGGGCGGGCCTGTCAGGTCCTCTTCCCTGCAGAGCTGCCCCCTCCAGCCCATAGCTACCAGGCTTCTGAGGCTGGTAGCCCGACACGGCACAGATGCGGGAGAAAATTCTGTTGGACGGCGTGGCTCTGGGGCGCTGGCACCCTCTGTCGCCAAGGCCCCAGGTCCTTCGGCCGTCGGACCCCAAGCTGTCACCTTCTAGCAACTCGGGGTCCACCTGATGTTTCCTGCTCTGAGGGCCCCCTCTTGGCTCGCCTCGGAAAGACCCCGGCGCCCGCCCGCAGCTCCTCTAACCCGGACTCTGGAAGTCGCTCACGCATGTTGTTTGACTCCATCACTGTCTCCGAGGACGTGTTCAGGGCTCCGATGGTCTTCCGAAGCAGCCGGGCCAGCATGGAGTGCCCCCCAACTTTCACCTCCAGTTTGTGGCTGCCTAAGGCCGGGGGCGGGGGCGGTCAGGAAAGGGCTGCAGTTTAGGCGGCTAGGGCAGGACGAGGACGGGATGTGGGGGGTTTCCCTCCGTTCGCTGAGCAGACATAAAGGAGGCTTGGAAACCGAGGCCGGCAGGCCTGAGACGGGACCCCGAGCAGGGCTGGAAGAGGTGGTGGCCTGGGGGGGGGGCATGGGAGCGGGCTCACTGCGGAAGGAGTACTGCAGGAAGGAGTGGTGGCGGATGGTGTCGAAGACGGAGTAGAGGGCCCAGTCCAGGCCGCACAGCAGCAGCAGCAGCAGCAAAACGGGCACCGTCTCCACGAGCTCCCTCCCCTGCCCGAGGAGCCGCGGGCCTGAGCTGGGCAGCGCCGCCCGCCCTGCCCGGGCCCTCTCCGGGGCCCGAGCCCTTGGCCCGCGCGGCCTGCGGCTGGACCCCCCAGGCCTGCCCCCGTGGCCTCCTCACCAGGTTTCTCATTTCCGAGGCCTGCACGGAGGGATTGCAGGGGAAGATGACAGTTTTCTCCTCAGCTTTGCGGAGTGGCAGCAGCGTCCGTTTGCCCTGGTAAAATGTCCAGCTGGTGGGGGACCCGGGCCTCCCCTCCGCCCTCTGCCCTCCTGGAGCATGAAGCCACAGAGGGCACGCAGCAGGGCACCCCTGGCTGGGGCTGGGCCCCCTCACCAGCTGCTTCCTGCGCGCGTCGATCTGGCAGAAGTAGGTGCTAATGTAGACGTTGTCAAAGCGGATGTCGCGGTTGTAACTGTCCATGTAGGAGAAGGACCTGTGTGCGGGGACGTCTCTGTGTCCTCCAGGCTGTCCCCGCACACCCCCACTGCGGGCCTCCTGGTGCTGGGTCGTTCCCCACACCACCCAGCGTGCACTGAATGCTGTGTATGTCCCAGGTGGAGACAGCAGGCCGTCTGGGGCAGGGCGGGCGCCCACACAGGCGAGGAGACACGGCTGACAAGGCGGGGGGTCGCGGGCCTGGCCGGGGAGGGAGGGGTCCCAGGCATGGATCTCGAGCAGAGGAAACAGCAGGAGCAAAGGCACAGAGAGGTGGGAAGGCCCTCAGGCTGCAGAGCCACCAGCCATCACGCCTGACTCCCACATCCGCCTCTCGGCCGAGCCGGCAGAACATCTCCTGGGGGTCACTTCAAGCAAAACGCATGCCCCCCCTGCATTTCCCTCTCCCCAATACACCCTTGAGGGTGTTTTCTGTTTTGTACACAGGCGGCCCTCTGTGCACGCCCCAGTCCAAGTCCCATGTAGCGCTTTGGTTTGCTAAGGAAACGTGCGAATGATCGGAGATGTGTTTAAAACCGGGTTACTCTAAATAAGCCCCATGAACTGTGCAACCTAAGTTTCAGGGGTTCTGAGACCCTGTAAAACCGTCGGGGAGGGCTCAGGCGGAGGCCGCGGTCCGGCCCGTGAGCGCCCCCGTGTGGGGAGATGGGCCGCTCGCCCTGCCTGGCCCTGCCCTCTCGCCAGCTCTGCCCAGGGGCCAGTGACCTCACCAGGTTGAAAGCCGGGAAGCGGATTCGGTGCCTCCTTCCTTCCCTCCCGGAGCTGCTGTACCTTTCCCCTTCCTGCCTCCGTCTCAGGCCGGCTTCCTGCGGTGCACCACGCGGCCGCTGGGCGCTCTAACCCCTGACCCACCTGAGCCTCCTGGCCTCCAGCCTGCGGGGCTTGGCCAGCTCTCAGGGCCGTGCGGCCCAGTCCTTCAGCCCAGCCTCTGCCCTCGGCATCGCACAGAAGCCTTGGTCCCCGCCCAAGAGAACAGTCTTCCTCACCTTGACCTTGGCTCCCCACTGGCAGCCTTTTGAAACCCGCCTATGGCTCTTGCAGGGGCCTGTCCTCAGCTCCCGCCCCTGTTCCAGGAGCCCGGCCCTTGCACAGCCCTCCGACCCACCACAGGGTGCCCCGTGGGCGCCCCTCTGGCCTCCGCTAGACCACCAGCGTCTTGAGGGTGGAAGAAAGGAAGGCTCCTTCACTCTGTCTTCCCAAGGGGCCCTCGGCACACACTGAACTGCTCTCTCACCTGCCCCATGGGAGGGGCAGATGGGGCCAGAGCCCCCTGTGGCCGCCCTTGCCCAGCCCCTGCCTGTCTCAGGCATCTGGGGGTGGGGACAGGAAACAGAGGGTCCAGAGGTCATCGGGGAAACAGAGTGAGGCCCGGGACAGCCCAGCTGGACGCCCCACTGGGTGGGGTTGAGGACTTTGGTCCAAACGGAGGGAAAGTAGCTGCCAGCAAGGCAGGCGGCCGAAAATGGAAGCAGGGCGGGACGATAGAGACGGGCAGGGTTGGATGATAGAGACGGGAAAGGTCAGAACCAAGGGGAACACAGCGGGCAGAGCTGTCAGAGGGCAGTCAGCGCTGGGATGGAGGCTGAAGGAGACGGATCAGTGAAGACTGGCTCCCTTTCCAGGTGGCGGAGTGCGGGCCAGTGTCCCCCGTGCCGGGCCCACCCTGGGGGGGAAGGGGCTTCGGGCTGGGCAGGCTCACGCATGCAGAACCAGCAGGAAGGTGCAGGAGAAGAGCACATGGAGCAGCCCCAGCGCCCACTGCAGCCGGGCCTCCTGCTGGCGGACGTAGTCCCTCAGCTCCGTGCTCACGTGCTCCCAGCTGGTGTTGACGCCCACCACCGCCGCCTGCTTCTCCTCCTGGGGGGGGGCACAGGTGGACACGGCCCTCCTTGGAGTCTCTGCCCTGGCGCCCTGCTCATGACCTCCAGCTCTTCCCAGGGCTCTCAGGACCCCCGTGTGGAGGAGATGCAGCGGGCTGGGTGCAGCCCCTCCTCCCGGTGGTCCTGCTCCCCTGCGCCCATCCGGGCTGACAGCCCCTCGGGCCAGGCTGGCCGTCGGGTCTCAGAGGCAGGTCCCTGCCCACCCAGCTTCAGCGCAGCCCCTCCCTGTCCCCAGCACCAGCACATTCCGTCCTCCCTGTGCCGTCACCTGCTCCCTCCCAGCCCGTGCCTCCTGCCTTGAGCTCAATAGTAGCTGAGAAGTCCCCGTCCAGGTCGTGAACAGACTGGTTGAGGGAGTCGTAGGTCTGCCCGAAGTTGCCTTCCACGGGGATTCGGTGACGACACCAAGCCTCCATCACTGCCAGGGGTGGCGGGGGGCAGGTCAGGGGCCTGCGCCCGGCTCTCACCCCCCTGCCCGAGGATCCCCATCCGCCCTGGCTACCTCTCCACCCCTCTCCACGCTCCGTGAGCCCCGCGTCCCGGGCACAAGGCCTGACTTCCCCTTGTCTGCTCGTCGGCGTAGAACCATGTAACGGTGCCAACTGTTAACACCGAGCAACAGGCACAGGGAAGAGCAGCTCGGCTCCGTACTCCTCCCTCACACCTCCGAGCCCCCTCAAGGGCCCAGGGGCTATTGTTAGGCCCCCCTTCCAGGCGGAGAGGCAGAAGCAGAGGCCGTGGCCGTGTGGCTGCCCCCAGGCTCGCCTGCACCCCGCAGCATCCCTGTCCCCGAGGACTCAGCTCCCACGCCCACGTGCCCGCCCTCCCACCGCCCCGCCGACCCTTGGCGATGCTGCAGAAGAACTTGAACTTCATGGGCAGGCAGAGCAGGTCCCGGAACAGCGGGACCCAGATGCGCTGCACGCACTGCTCATGCTTCTTGTCAAACCAGCGGCGGCAGCTGGCGATGGCCTGGTCCACCACGTCTGCGGGAAGGCACCGGCAGGTGAGGTCCCGCCGCCAGCGGCCTGGAGCCCCGCCTCCGCCCCCCCCCCACGCCCCTCACAGGAGCAGCGCAGCTTGGTCTTGAGCTCATACATCTTCTGGGTGGACAGCGCGCGCCGCCGGGGAGGAAGGGCTCGCTGGCTCGCCCCCCTGCGGGCCGTGGGGTCAGAGCCCGGCGCGTCCTCGGGCACGAACCCCGCGTCACTCTTCACCTGGGCGTCCAACTCCTCGAAGGACTTGGAGATGTTCCGAGTCCCGGCTCGCAGTGAATCTTTGCTGCCCTGGGATTGGGAGGTGAGGACAGGGAGGTCGGTGGGGCTGCAGAGGGAGGAGCCTTTCCCACCCCTTTGGCCAAACTCTGGGCTCTTCCCTCAGGCCCAGGCGGAGCCCAGGCCCTAGACAGCCTCTCACCTCGTGCTCCACTGTTCAGTCTTGGGGACAGCCCCCTACCCCCTTGCCCTGCGACCAGCGGCCTCCACTCTGCCCAGCCCCAGCTCCTCCACCGGCCTCCATCTCAGATCCCCGCTAGCTACGAAGCTTCCCCAAGCCCTGGGGCTTCACCTGAACCTCCCAGACCACTATGCCATCTCAGGGTCCCCAGTCCCAGTGTCCCCGATGTCACCTGACTCCCCAGCTCCTCGACGCTCCAATTCTCCCGCTCCCGCAGCCTCCAGGCCTCCAGGCTTCCTGAGTGCTCAAGGCCACCGCCCCTGGTTTCCTGACATTCTAGTTCAGCTACCCAGAGTGTCACCTACCCAGGTGTTTGGAAATGGGGGGTGCAGGTCCCATGACCGGGGGTGGGGGCCTTCCCCGCTGTCTAGTGCCCAGGGCACGTCCTGCAATGTTTGAGGACAGCCATGCCGGCCCCCCGGGGCAGAGGGGCCCGGCCCTGCCCACATGTGGGGTCCTGACCAGCAGGTCCTTGAACACTGCACGCAGCGGGGCCGTGGAGACGCGCCAGGCCGCCCGGGTGTTGTTGACCTGCAGCTCCACGGTGCAGCCCAGCGACGCGACCACCTCATTGAGGTTGTAGCGCAGGTTGGCCACGGGTCCTGGCGGGAAGATGCCCTCCTGGGTCTCCCTCTGCAGCTAGTCGCTGTCCAGAAGCCCCCTTCACCCCCACTCTGTGTGCAGTGGGTGACCACCTTCTAGAACCGTACGAGGGGGCCCCGAAGCCTGGGAGAGGGCAGCTGGCTCATCACTGGGTTGTTTTTCCCCGTGTAAGCCGAGGAGGCCCAGAGACGTGGAGGAACTCTCTCAGGGGCACACAGCTGCCATTGGGTCCCCACTCGTTCCCTTTCACCCACATGGGTCTCGCCAGGTGGCCCGCCCAGGACTCTTCCTTCGGTCATACACTATCCCCAGGGACACACACTCACCCTCATAGATGGCCGCCAAGGCGTACCCCAGCACGAAGAGCCGGCCCTCTTTGCCCAGCATCTTGGGCACTAACAGGAGGCTGGCACAGCGGATGTGAGGGGAAGTCCCCCAGCCCATGGCTCCCAAGCCTGTCGGGAGAGACCAACAGGCGGCAAGGTGGAGTGAGGCTCCGGCCTGACCCACCAGGCTGAGCACAGCACCCGCCTCCCAGGTTCTTTCTGGAGCCGCACTGCCTTCTCAACGCTGGGCACTGGCTCTGATTGCCCTTGGAGGCCGCTCATTCATGTAACGGCCCTTTCCCGAGCTCAGTTGCATGGCGGCTCGGGAGGAGCGTGGAGGGACACCAGAGGTCCAAGAACCATGGCCAGGGACCGAGGGTGGAGTGTGTGTGTGTGTCCGGGAAGGGGACTCTTCCCTCTTCGGTAGGCTGGATTCACACGCTACCCAGGTGCTGAGGGCCAGGGAGTGCCAGAGAAAGTTCTGGAAACTGTCACTCGTGCTCACAGCCGCCTCCCTATTCCCGTGCTCTGACCCCATCCCAATCACTATCTCCGTCTCTAATTTTGGCCTTAATCATGGACCTCCTGGTGGTAATAGCTTCACGGGTGTCTCCCTGTGGTCCCCGCAAGGAGACGGAGAGCTCCATGGAGCTCAGAATGCAGGGAGAGAGACAGCGAGTTAACAGCCCCGAGTGCTGAGTGCACACAGGAGGCGCTTCTCCAGGGCTGTGGGGGCGCGGGAGGAGCAGGCGTTTCTGTGGGGCGTGTGGGCCTGGGAAGGCTGGACACAGCAGCTGAGGGGTCAGCTGGGGCTGGAAGACGAGTGACATGTAGTTAGGAGGCAGGACAGTGTTCCAGGCCAAAGGGACAGCAGAGCTGGGCAGGGAACCTAGCAGCTTCCTGTGGGATGGAGAGCTGGCCATCGTCGAAGCCAAGTCCCCCGCTTCTTCCCTCCGTCTCCCCAGCCCTTGTGGGGTCCCCGTCACTTCTCACGGGGCCTAACCGGTCCCCTGCCTCCCCTCTGTATTTGGGTTTTCACAGGGTGGCCAGAGTGGGCTTGTACGCACAGCCTCTGACCTTGTCCCTTCTCTGCTTCAAACCAGCTATGAACTTTCCACCAGAGGCGGGGTCCAGTCCGAGCTCCCTTAGCGGGGTCCACAGATCCCCTTGATGGGGCCCCTGCCAGCTTAGGGCTGCTCAGCCCATGGCCTGCCTGTCCACCCCCGCCCCAGGCCTCGGGACAGCCCTAGAATAGGCCAAGCTCATCCTGCCTCTGCCTGAAGTGTGGCTCCTCACCTGGCTGGCCTTACCTGGTCACACAGGTTTGCTGGGAGCCCTGTCTGCTGCCACCCGCCCAAGCGTCTGCCCTCTTCCTGGCTAACACAACTTGAGTTTCCTTCAAGGCCAGCCACCTGTCCCTGCCCCAGCCCCTGGGGGTAAATAGGGATCTTCTCACCCAATCATGGGATAATAGGACATCAAGAGGGGTTTGTTTCCTGGTCTTGGCCTTCTGGCCAAGGATTCAAGCTAAGGTAGTTGGCAAGTCCTAGTCCTACAGAGAGCTCCGGGGGGGTTGCAGGAGCCCTCTCTGAGCTCACCAGCAGGGCAATACTAGTCTCTGGCCCTCTACCAACCAGTATATACAAAGACAAGGCCAGAAATTAGAATTTTCTAGGACGCCTTGGGGGCTCAGTTGGTTAAGTAACCTCCTTTGGCTCCGGTCATGGTCCTGGAGTTCCAGGATCGAGTCCCGCATCGGGCTCCCTGCTCAGCGAGGAGTCCGCTTCTCCCTCTGACCCTCCCCCTTCTCGTTCTCTCTCTCAAATAAATAAATTTAAAAAAAAAAATCAGTATTTTCTAGAAGAGAAGAAGTGGAGTAGGCAGACATAGCGGGGGGGGGGGGGTCGGGGGAGGGGATGGGGGTTCACTTCCAGGCCGAGTGAGAGTCTCACGGGACCCCTGAGAGACGGGGGCGGAGGGGAAGGTGGCTCCTGCGCGGCCACGTGAGCCCAGCGAGGAACTCGAGGTCGGGTTGGCGCCGGCGGGGCCTCCGGGGAGGGTGGGGGACGCGCCCCGGGAGCCTTGCTTGCTTCTCAGCCCGGCGGGGAGGGGGCAGCGGCAAGGTGCCTGCTCCCCTACTTTGGCAGGGCAAGGATGGGGGACTTTCTGGGGACGGGGGGGTGGGGGGGTGGGCTTTGGGAGCGCAGCGGGCCTCCCGCCATCAGGGAGCTCCTCCCCTCTGAGGGCAGCCCGTTTGCGGCGGCGGAAGCTAGGTGAGGTCAGCCAGACAGAACTACAGTCTTCAGGAGGCTGGACCTCACAGGGCCCCTGGAGACACCACGGAAGGGCCCCGAGGCCGGGGGGGACGGCTTGCCACCCAGAGGCAGTGGGGCTCTCCTAGGACCTACGACTTCAGGCTTCCGGCCCTGGCCCTCTAATCCCTTCTGACAGCAGAAGAACGGGAAGGGGAAGGAAGCGGGGAGGACAGGGTGGCTGGGCCCCCTTCACTGGGGGACCCCCCAACCCCCAGCAGTTGGGGGCCTGGGGGCAGGGGCTCCGGGAGGGAAGGTGCTGGAGAGGGCAATGAGGTGGGATTTGGGTATAGCCTGGGTTGGACCTTTGCAACCCTAGAAACAGTCACACTCGCGGAAGCAGGACGGGATCTCATATTGAAAATAGGCAGCAGTGAAGGGTCGGTGGGAGAGGTCCTCCCTGGGGGCATGGTGTGGTCCTGTGGCTGCCCACACAGGTCGGTTCCCAGAGCGAGCTGGCGAGGGCCCTGCTGGGTGTCCTGGAACAGGGGAAGCTGGCTGGGGGGACGGGAATATTTTCCTCCTTCTTAAGGAGACATAAAGAAGGAATGTTCTGGTCCTAGCATTGATGAATGGAGATGAGATGCCTGGACTTGAGGCCGCCCCTGCGTGACCTGAAGATGAGCCGCCACCAGGCCAGACAGGGACGGAAACTGGGTCCTTGCGGGGTGGGCTGGGGGGCTGAATTATCCAAAGTCCAAAGACTGCTCGACCTTGAGAGTGGTTGTCACGGGAGACAACCAGCTTTCTCTGTGGCTAATCCACTTACACATGGGTTTCCTCCTCTCACAGCCGGGCAGCTCCCCGCACAAGGCCCCCACCCCAGTGTCGCCTCCAAGAAGCCTTCCCTGACTACCAGCCCCTTTCCCCCACGGCCCCAGCGTCCTCTCATCATGCCCCCTTGTCATCATCAGAAATGCTCCTGTTCCTTTCTTGTCCTTCCTACCTAACTCTCTCTACTGGGGGCCCCTCGACCTTGGGCCCTTTAGAAGCCTCTACGGGGGCTCCGAGAGGGCTGAATGAAGGTGTGAATGAATGAATGAACAGAATTACTTGGGAGGAGCAAGAAAGGTCAGCAAGGTTGGGAGCCATGGGGCATCCTGTGGGGAACACGGAGTCCTTCTGGTTGGGGAGGCCCCTAGGGGACAAGAACGGGTTGGTTTTCTTCCATAGACCGGGGCCTCTTCTCCCTGGATCTCCCCTCAAAACCCAAGAGGAGGCTGGGGCTGGGAGGGACACTCAGTGCACAAGAAACAAGATCACATCTGTTCCTGGGCCAGGACTCCCCAGGCCTGCCCCACAGGCCTCTTGAGGGTCCCCGTCCTTAGCCAGCACTCACCCACCACGCTGTACAGCGCCACCATCTTCTGACCCTCGTAGATGTTCATGGGGTTCACCAGGAGCTGAAACAGACCTGAGGGTGCAGGGTCAAGCTGACGATCAGGAGGTGGGTCCCTGCCCCCCCGCCCCGGGCTCTGCCCACACTCACCCATGGCCAGGAGCCCTCCGGTGCTTGCACCCAGCAGGAAGGCGGCAACGGGAAGCGTGCGGGGCTGTCGCTGCAGGAAACGGCTGCAGGGGACAGGCAGCCCCCAGCTCAGGAGTTTCTGCACCGCTGGGGGGGTGGGGCAAACACTGGGGCCAACAGCCCGCTCTTCTGGGTGAGATGCGCTTCACTGGGGTCAGGGGCCTGCGGGGGTAGAGGCTGGGGGGGACCTGGGCGGGTGTGGTGGGAGTTGGGGGGCATCCTGAAGTAGGATGGGGGACCCTGGGGAGGCAGGGCAGATGTGAGGGGGAGAAGAGGAAGGGCCTTGGCTGGAGGGGAGCACTGGGAGATAGCTGGAGATCCACAGTGGGGGGAGGCATGGGGGCCCAAGGGGACAGGGGATGAGACGCCCTGAGGGCCTAAGCGGTGCTGGGAAAGGACGGACTCACTGGTGTGGGGGAGCTTCCTTCTTTCCCCCTTTGCTCCATTCTGATGAAGTGTGATGGCCATGAGTCAGCTTGGGGGACCCTCTCTTGTCCCACAAACGTCCTCAAGGTGGCCTCGGGCGCAGAGGTCCCCTTCTATCCCCTCTGCTGTCCGCGCAGCCTGGGTGAGGTCTGTGTCTTCTGCTCACTCCGCTCTGAGACTTGGGGAAGGAGATCAGAGACCTGTGTCCCTATCTCCAGTCCTGGAGCCGGTCAGGCTCTCCGAGACAGACACAATACAAGCTTCCGGAACCTGAGAATGTGGCGAGGGATTCCAGGGCCCCAGAAGGGCCACAGAACCTGGTGGGCATCTCCTGGAGACAGGCCGGCATTGGGCCTCAGCAGTCATGCCCAGAGTCACGAAGGACCCCGTGCTTCCCTCGGGGACAGAGGAGCCAAGTGTGGCGCGGGCCGTGGTCCGCAGCTTGGGGGGGTTTAGCCTGGGCATGTCCCTGGCCACGGCCTATGGGCTCCTGCAGTTGCTGGTGGAAGGACACAGCCCCTGGGGCTGCCTGGTGGGCACCCTCACTCTGGCTGCCTTCCTCAGCCTTGGCATGGGGTTCTCGCGCCAGGTCCGGGTCACGGTCCTCCTGCTGCTGCCCCAGGCCTTCTCCAGTGAGTGCGGGGTGGGGGGCGGAGGGGGGGCAGGAGGGGTCTTACGGGGGGGCGGTTTGAGGGAAATCTTCCAGAGACTTCCGTGCAAGACCGTGTGCGAAGCCGGGGCCCTGGGCCCACGGAGCCGTCTCCCCCAGGGCAGGGCCGGACGCTGCTGCTGGTGGCGGCCTTCGGGTTGGTGCTGCAGGGACCCTGCGCCAACACACTGCGTAACTTCACCCAAGCCAGCAAGGCCGTGGCCTGCGGGGCCGAGCTGGCCTTGAACCAGACCGCCCAGGTGTTGGAGCAGGCCAAGCAGCCCCTTGTCAGTAAGGCCCCCTGAGCCCTTGGCCGCGCGCTCTGTGCCCCCTCTGTCCCCTGCGGCTGCTGGGCCCCTCGCCCTGGCTCCGGGGCCCGCCGCTCCGACCTCCACCTCCACACACCCTGGGGGGCCGCCTCCTCTCCGCTCTGCTCCCTACCCCTGCCCCCCCTTGCAGGGGGCAGAACCGGCCCCCCAGTGCCTCCGCCCCTGCCCCCCCAGGTGCCCTGAACAAGATTAAAGCCATTGCCCAGAAGGCCAAAGAGGTGGCTGACCGGGTCCGCAAGTTCTTCCGGTCCATCATGGACGGCGTGAAGCACGTGGGTCAGCACAGTCAGCGTGGCTGGGGTGTTTTTAGAGGGTGGGGCTCAAAGTTCACCCTGTGTCTCCTCACCCGTGCGCCCGTCACGGCCCAGGGTCCTTCCTGGGTGCTGACTGGCCCCCGCCAGATACGGCGCAGCCAGGCCCCTGACTGCGGTCCCGGGCTGGGTGCTGCCCCGGGGTCCCCGAGTCCCAGCCAAGGGGCCGCGGGGCTCCGGGCCTGGGGACCAGCCCCGCCGCTGTCCCCAGCTAGGGTCCTGCGCAACGTGTGGTACTGGCTCCTGCACATCGGCGACGTGTGCAACGCCGAGCTGGGCAACCCCTACCTCAAGTGTGCGCGGGTCTTCGACGACGCCAAGGACCGCTGCATGCACGTCATCCCCTGGGCCTATCACCTGTGCTACGTGCTCATGCCCTTCAAGCTCGTGCTGTGCGGACTGGCCAGCGGTGAGGCCCGGCCAGCGCCTGCGGGGGCAGGGCCAGTGAGCAGGGCGTCCGTTGACGGGGTTGTGCCCGCGCTGGGGCCGCTGGGGGCAGCCGGTTTGGAGCTGGTGAGGTCAGCAGCAACAGCGAGAGGCCAGAGGACCCGGAGGCATAAGGGCCGCACGTCTCCGCCTCCCCTGACGCTGGGTCTCTGGGTCCCAGTGGTACAGGTGTTCTGCGTCATCCCCAAGTACATCCAGCCCTTCTTGCGCAAGACCCTTGGCACCCGTGAGTGGCCCCCTCCGAGCCCTGCTGCGGGGGTGCTCCTGGGGACTCTCCCCTCTCCAGGCCGGCAGTGCTCCCAGTCCCCAGTGAGAATGCAGGAGGAAGGAAAGGTGCAAGGAGGGGATGCAGGGAAGTGAGGAGGCCCAGCCTGCGGGAGGTGTCTCAGCCAACACTGGGCTTGAGTAGGGAGAGGACCAGGGCTTCCTGCTCCCCCCTCGCCGGTCCTCCCAGCCCAGGGCAGGGCACTGAGATGGGCGGTCACTGAGAGGGGCCGTGGTGTCAGGCCCCTGGTGGTGACAGCATGGACCCCTTCGTCCTCTCCTCCTTGGGGTGGGGCGTCCCGGCTGGTCTGCGAGCTGCGCCAGGCCCTGCCCCCACTAACTCTCCTGGCTTCTGGCTCCCCTGCACCTGCTGGCCCCAGCTGTGAGGAACCTAATTAACCGGGTGCGTCAGGAGTTCGAGTTCAACGTGACGGCCGCCCACCACTTCTCTGTGGACCTCAATGCCTCTCGGAGCCTGTCGCAGGTGGCCCTGGATCTCCATGAAGCCGTCAGCCTAAAGCTGCACCATGTCCGAGAGGCCCTGGCCCTGATGGGCTACACCACGCCTCTGCTGCTTTTGCTCCTCTACCTCCAGTGAGGGGGGTGCCCCGGCAGGGGGCTTGGGCTGTGCAGCGCCAGGTCGCCCCCACGGCCTCCGGGGAGGCTGGAGCCTGGGGGCCGAGGATGTGGGACCCTGCGGGAGTCGGTGTGGGCTGGGGAGCTGAGGGGCCTCCCGTTTACCCCACCAGAGCTCTGTTCTACCGGTTCTGTTACTTGAACTGGGTCAGTTATGACAACGTGTACATCACCAGCCGGTTCCTACGCATGGAGGCCGTCCGCTCCGAGGCGGGGCTGCCTACGGTGCTGCCCCTCAGCGCCCATGAGGCCAGACGCTACATCCAGCCGGGTGAGGGCCCCTAAGATTGGAGACCGAGACCCAGGGGGACGCCAGGGCCTCCCCTCCACCCCAGCCCTGACCCTGGACCCTGTGCACAGCCCTGTCTCTGGGGAGCCCTCGGTCCCAAAGGGGGAAGGAGGGTGCCTCCCGACACCCAGACACCCAGACACAGAGAGAAGGGCAGAGGAAGCTTCCAGGGGCCCCGGACATCCCGACAGAGGGAAGTGTAGGTGGGGAGTGGCTGCCAGCTGAGGGGGGGGGCTTTGGGGGTGGAGAGGAAGCCTGGGGGGCTGGGGCTGAGTTGCCCAGGAGGGAGGGTTCCTCTAGCCTCAGAGCCCCTCCCATCCTCATCCGGGACCATCCCAGCTTCCACATCAGATGGGCAAACAAACAAACAAACAAACAGAGTGCGCCTCGGAATGGGGCGCACTCTGCTGGGAGAATGGGCAGCGGCCTCCTGACTGCCCTCCCCCCCCCGCAGGTTCCATCTTCCTGTCCGGGTGGGAGCAGATATTCTACACCCTGGCCGTCCTCAGCCTCGCCCGGCACCTCCTCCTCGTGCTGGCCCTGGTCTTCCTGGACTACGCCGTCTTCTGGGTGCTGGACCTGGCCCGGTACCAGTTGCAGGGGGAGATCGTGGCCCGCAGTGAGTGCCCGGGCCTCCCACTGCGGTCCCCTTGGTCGGCGTCCCCCCAGCCTCCTGGGTCCTGGGGATTGCCTGGAGGTCCCTAGGTCACTGTTACTCATCAGCCCCGACCCTGCCCCTGCCAGCCCTCCACTCCGCCTGGGACCCCCGCGTCCGCGTCCTGGGTCCGCCATACGGAGTAGTTGAAAGCACAGGACCTGGAGTCAGAAAGCCTCGTTCCAGCCCCTGCGGCGGTAACTCGGGCTGCTCCCGAACCCCCCAGAGCTTCAGTCTCCTCTTCGGAGCTGGGATGCTGGGCGCAGCTCTCCGGGTCGCTTGAAGGGGCCCAGGACGCCCTGTGTGGGAGGGCGCGGCAGGCCGTGGTGGTGAGCATGCGGGAGACCACAGGATATAATCACTCTCATCCCGTGCGCAGAGGTCCAGCAGAAGAAGTTAGAAAACGCCCAACACAATCACTGACGCACTCAGGCCGGTGCCCGCCACACGCTAGACACGGGGCACACTAGCAAATGCTTGACAGCCAACACTTCTGGGCCGTCGTGGGGACAGGGGACGGACTCACGGACCATTGAGGCCTCTCAAAGAGGCTCCTGGGGGCCAGGGCCTTGGTTGGGCCCTGGGGCAACAGAGGCCCCTGGCTGGGGGGTGGGGCCGCCCCGTCCCACCACCCGCCCCCAGCACCGGGCCTCACAGAGCGCGCTGTGCCAGGCCCCGTGCTAGTGTCCATAACCGTGGAAGGCACTGGCTACACCGGGAGGATTTACCGGGACCTGGTGTCGGCGTTCGACGTCTTGCAGCAAAGCAACATCAGCATCTTGTCCCGGCACTGCCTCCTGAGGCCCTCGGAGCCGGATACCACCGGTTACGCCGTCCTCGGTACCGACCTCGGCCGTGAGGGCACGGGGCGGTGGAGGGGGGGGGACAGAGTGGCAGAGGCCGTGAGGGCCGGGGTGGGGGGGACAGAGTGGCAGAGGCCGTGAGGGCCGGGGGCGGGGGGGACAGAGTGGCAGAGGCCGTGAGGGCCGGGGGGGGGGGGGCCCGGCGGCCCGCGCCCGCAGACGGCGGCTCTTGGCCCTGCTGCCCCCCAGGCATCCTGTACGGCCTGAGTCTCTTCGTCACGCTGTTCGGCAACTACGTGAGCAGGCTGCGGCGGGCCATCTGCGCCTCCTACTATCCCTCGCGGGAGCAGGTGGGCAGCCATAGCCGCGGCCGCCGCCCCACTGCTCCTGTGAGCTCGCGGCCGTCTTGGTTTTGGGGAGCCTAGATCCTCGATGGCACCGGTCCTCTCTCCTCTGTCTGAAGTCCCACTAAGCACGCGACCTGGATGGCGGGTCTCCAGGCCCCAGGGGTACTGAGAACAGGGGTGCCTCTTGCGGGGGGGTGGCTGAGAAGGAGCTTGTCGTCCCCAGAGTGTGGTGAAGAGCAGGCGGACGGGGTCCGTGCTGGCATGCTGAGGCGTGAGTGGAAACCCAGCGGTTGGGTGCTCGCTCCCCAATCAGTTCCTGAGCATGGACCTCCCCAGCCCGTGCCAGGATGAAGCCGGCCATCCGGAGCTCACGGTCTCAAGGCCAGACGGGCTTTTGACCAGATATTACAATGAAGAAGTGTTTTTGTGCAGGAATAAAGACAGTGTGCTATGCACACGCAGGACAGACTAGGTCACCCCACCTAGGAGAGCCCAGGGGCTTCCCAAAGGAAGGGGCATTGGAGCCAAGCCTAGACGGATTCATAGGCATGGACAGAAGGCAAAGGAAGGGAGTGGGGATGGGGGGCAGAAGGCATTCCAGGTAGACGAGACAGGATCAAGGCAGATCCCAGCCCCCATCTCCCCTCCACCAGGAGAGGATCTCCTACCTCTACAACCTACTTCTGAGCCACCGAACCAATCTGCCAGCGACTGTGCACCGAGCAGCGAGGCGGCGGGCGGCTGACCAAGGCCACGCAAGTGTCCTCCAGAAGCTGGCCAGGCGGTGGGCCCACTGTCCTCCCTTGCAGAAGTGGGTCAAGAGGGGACAGAAAAAGAGCTGGAGGTCACAGTGGGTCCCTGTCCTTCTTAAGCCCCCGAGGTTTGACTGAAGAGGGTGCCCGTTCACTGTGATCCATGTGCGAAGAGGGAGACAGGGACGAGAATTCTGGGCGGTGGGCAGTGGGGGGACGAGGAGGGCAGGACACAGAGGTTGCTGCTACAGGGGGTGGAGGTCAGGCTGCAGGGAGGCCTGCCCCTGCTGGAGGGCGGTGTTGGGTGTGGAGTGGGCTGGCGCGTCAGCATCTGGGACTCCTCCCCAGGTGCTCCTGTCTGGGCCCAGTGCTCAGCTACTTCCGGCCGCTCCAGGATTATTGTCTGGGCTGCGGGCAGCCCCACGACCCCGAGGACACGGAGAACTTTGTGTCCTGCAGCACCCCGGGTTGCCGAGGTGAGACCCCGGGGTGGACCTCTCCCTGTGGGGACTCCCCACAGTCATGTGTGACAATTGGCTATGGTCCTTCCTCTGTGGACTTCTGGAACTCACGCTTTGGGCCCCTCCCTTCGTGACCACATGTTCTTGTCTACAGAGAACCATGAGAAGCTCATTTTCCCCATGTTTGCCTTAATTCTGTTGGTGGTAACCACTGGTTCGCAAGTGGCATTGCAGCCGATCCCTGGCTTGTCCCTCTGCGAGGACAGTCCCCGCAGGGCTGGAGGCGAAGGGAGCTTGGTGGCTGGGTGGGTGGACTAGCTCAGCCACCCTTTCCTGCCCTCCTGGTGTTTGCAGGTCTCTTCTGCCCCACCTGCTTCCGTCTCCTGGACAACACCTGCTCCGTGTGTGCAGCGCCCCTCTCCCAGCAGGGGGGCCTGGACCTGGAGCTGTGAGTCTCCAGGGGATGCCGTGGCTGCAGTCCGGTCCGTGGGGGCGGCGGGAGCTGCCGCCTGATGGGAGGCTTTCGCAGGGACTCCAGTGACGAGGAGGGCCCCCGGCTCTGGCTGGCCGCCGCTCGGAGGAAGGACCCTGAGCAGGAGCGTTTCCTGCGGCAGCAGCTGCAGGAGGCCCTGGGCAGGACCCTTGCTTCAGAGTCCAGCTCCGAGGCCAGGTGAGCAGAAAGCAGGACCTGGGGCCTGGGAGGCCTGAGCCGTCTGTCGTGTGTGCAGTGGGCTCCTGGGGTGCGTGGCCTGTGCTAAGGCTGGAGACAGGTGAAGGGCTCGTGGCGCAGTTGGTGGGGACCCGCCCAGCTCCTGCCCTGAACGAGCCTCTGGAGCGGTGGGGAGCGACAGCGCGCAGGTGTCCCCGTCCGGGAAAGCAGCAGGCCAGGGCAGGCAGGGGACAGAACGGCGGGGTTGGGATGGGGTTGAATTAATGAGGGCTTCAGGGAACAGGTGGAAAAGGAAGTGGGTTCGGGGGTAACCTGGGTGTCCGCTGGGCCAAGGGGCAGAGGAGAGCATGGGGGGCGAGGAGCCTGGGGGGAGCCTGGAGAATGGGAGATGTTTGGGAGGCTGTGTGTGTCTGTCACTTGAGTCAGGGGCACTGAGATGAGCTGGGAAGTCAAGGGGCGGGGAGCTGCCTGTGTGCCCTAGTGGCCGTCTGAAGAAATGGCCCCGCTCGATCCGAGCTGCCTTCTAAGACAGCGAGCTGAGAAGGCGGTGGGAAGCCTGGGCGGCCCCAGGACGGAGGTGCTGAGGAAGGGGGCCGGCGTGGGGCCGAGCGGAAGGACAGGCTCTGGGGAAAGGGGCGCTCAGCTGGAGAGCTCGGGCTGTCTGTAGGGAAGCCGGCCGCCCAGGGGCCACGGCGGAAGGGGTCTGGGCCTGTGGCGCCAGGCTTGAGTTATTACAGCGGGGAAGGGGGGTGAGGGCAGGGCAGGAGGGGCAAAGGGGAAGGGGCAGAACCCTGAGGGGCTCAGGCACAAACCAGGTGGGGGAGAGGCTGGAGCAGGTGGGAGCCCAGCTGTCATGCTGAGACAGGGGCGAGGCGGCTGCGGCTGAGAGGTCACTGGAGTGGCTGTGGGGACATTTCTCGTGGTCCCGAGCAAGCCCAAACCAGAGCAGACCGTATCGGGCTGTAGGCCAGTAGATAGAGAAGACCCAGAAGGAAGCCGTGCGCGGCTCGGTGTCAGAGCCCGAGGCGCTGGGTCCTGTCCCTGCGGACGTCACGGCCCGAGTCAAACAAGGCAGCTCGTCGAGGGGGGAACAGCGGCCGAGCTGGCTGGGGAGCCGGCGCGAAGGGATGTGGGGCTACCCAGGAAGAGGGAGAGCTGGGCCCTTCGGAGGTGAAGGAGGGGCCCCTGAGGGACCGGGTCCGGGCCAGGTGGCCTCAGGAGAGCGGCGCCCCTCTGAGCGGAGCGAGCGCCTTCCAGGCTGCTGGCCTTGCCGTTCTGGGCTGGCTCAGAGGGCAGAGAGCCCTGCTGAGAGAGCCAGGAAGGGGCTGGGAGTGGACGGCTGCAAGGACCGGGTCTAGGGGGCAGAACACCTGCCCTGGGGGTGTGGGCAGCAGCTGGCTCGGGGGCCTCAAAGGCGCAGACGCCGCGCGCGGTGCAGCCGGACGGAACTCCAGGGTGCCGGGTGACGTGGCTTTCTTCGGGAACAGGACCCGAGGGCTGAAGGCTTTTTTTGGGTGGATCAGGGGAAGGACACTGGGGAGAGAACAGGGGTGTCTTCAGGAAGTGTTTGATAGGACTGGCCTTGGGGTAGAAAAGGGGCTGACTCCCCGGCGAAGTCCAAGGTCTCTGTCTCCCTGAGGTGTGAGAGCAGGAGGGACACAGAATGGGTCATGGTCAGGGAAAGTTCTGGGGTAAATCCAGAGGTGGCTAAGGTTGGGGGGTTGTTCCAGTAGGAGAAGGGGCAGAGGCCTCTGTGGCCATGGGGTCAAGGATTGGAAGGCTAGAGAGGTGGGGGGGTCCCCAGTGAGGAGGGTGGGGGCCACATAAACAGTTGGTCTGGTCTTGGTCCCCTGGGTGGGTGCAGCAGATGTCTGGGGAGACAGCTGTGGCCCCGGGGGGCAGGTGCCGCTGGCAGAACCTCTGCGATATCCCATGTACCAGCAGTTTGGGAAAGATGAGCTGGTGGGAACGGGGCGGGGAGAGATGGGGTGAGGGCATGTGCTGGTGGGAACGGGCAGGGGGAACGGTAAGCGGAGGGGCTGCAGAGGAAGTGAAGCTTCATTTTCAGAGATTCCTGGGGGCTCACTGAACTTAAAAGCGGGGTCGTGGGGAGGGGGGAAGCTTGACCCCGACCATGTAGGTGTACCTCTGTCCTTATTGGCCATGTGACCTTGGGCAAGGGATTGCCCACTGGTCCCTCAGCACCAGCCTAAAACTGGGGCTCTGGAGCCACAGGCTGAGATCCTGTGGGGACCGTGGGAGCAGCGGAGGCTGGTAAGTCTGGACAGGGCATCCCTGACGGCGCCACGCCCTTGCCCTCCTCACTAGTGACCTGGACGAGGAGAAGGGGCCTCGGCAGAGGACACACAGTTAGCGGCTCCCACCGGAGGCCCAGTCTTTCAGGGCTCCCACCCTGCCTCTGCCCCTCCTGTGACGGCCTCCCAAACCCCCTGCCCCACAGCAGTCCCCTCCAGCTCCAGAAGCCCAGCCCCTCAGTCTCTCCTCTCCCTCCCCTGATCCCTCCCACCTACCCCCAAAATGAAGGAACCAAAGGCAGACACAGGTGTGAGTCTTAAATTATTATTTCTTCCTGTCGTTTACACCCGAGGTGGGGGCAGGGGTAGAGGAGGGGAAGAGGAGGGGGGGAAATTGCCTCCCCCCTAAGGCACTGAGTGGAGAAGCCGCAAGGGGGGCGGGGGAGGTCACATCGTCCTCACTCTCTGGGGCTGGGCCCCAGGTCTCCCCCATCACCTGAAATGCTAAGATGAGGCCCAAGGCACCCCGACCTCCCCCAACCCCAATATATTACATCATCACTTTTTAAATAGATACAGGGACTGGTCCCGCTACCCCTCCCTGTGACACCCCCTCCCTACCGGGGGTACCTGGGCAGCTGTGCAAATGGGCATGAGGGTGCAGGGGAGGAAAGGAGAGCACCGGGCCCCTTAACCTGCCCCTTGTAGGAAGGGGGAGGGGCCGCCAGGCCAGGGAGGGGAAATAGTGCAAGGCAGAGCCCAGGCCGCAACGGGGGGGGGGGGGGGGGCAGCACCCAGCGAGGGAGGGGGCGGATACCCCCCAGCAGAATCGGGTAGTTAAAAATCTGAAACTAGATTTCAACGAGACGGACAGAAGAGGCTATGTACAGACCCGGGTGGACTCCGTCCTAAGGGAACAGCGGGGGTCACTCTCCGAGACCCAGCGGGGCCCCGGCCGGCAAGGGCCCCCCCCCACCTCCCGCGCCTTCCCCGCCCGGGCGCCCGCGGCTCCGGCCGCCAGGGGGCGCCCGCCCGCGCGCTCCGCAGCCCGCAGCCCCTCACCCCGTCCCGCAGCCCGCGCCGCGCCAGCCTGGGGGCGGCGTGAGTCAGGGGCGGCCCGGCGGCGGCTCCGGCTCGCACCTGGGCGGGAGGAGGAGAGGAGGGTAGGAGCCACGCGGCCCGCCCTGCCCTCTGGCCCCGGGGAGGGAGCGGCGGGAACAAGACATTCCCTGCCCGGGGACGCGGGAGGGGAGGGCAGGGCCGGGGCGGAGAGCGAGCGGAGCGGCCCCTCCCGCTGCCCCCAGGGGCGGGCGAGCCACTCAGGCCACCCCGCCCCCTGCTCCTCCAGGACCCCGTGACTCAGCGCTCGGAGCCTGGCGAGGGGTGGGGGTGGGGCGGGGGTGGGTGCGGGGCGGGGGCGCGAGGACGGCTCCTTCCTGCGGGCCCAGTCCCCGCGGCTTTCCAGCCTCTACCTCGCTTCCCCCCCGCCCACCCTTCCTCCGCCGCCCCCTTTGCATAATTCTCTGCCGGGGAAAGGGAACAGAAAGCAGGAAGGAGGGGTCTCAGAAGGGAAGGGAGGGGCGGTCCTTCACCCCCGGACTCCGCCAAACCCCTGGGGGCATGGGGGCGGGGCGAGGCTTTGGTCCCAAGCCCCCCACCCCCTAGAAACCCGCATAGCCGAAGAGGGACCCCACAAATCAGAAATACATTATTGCTTCTACTCCCCAGGAGCGGCCGGGGACAGGGCCCCACCGTTCACAATAAACAGAGCTGGACACGGAGACCTACTATCGGGGATCACTCCTTAGGAGTTCGCCCCAATCTGGGGAGCCCCCGACCCCAAAGCCTTCTCAGCTTGGAACTGGAATGAGGGCTCTGGGGCGACAGGGGCGGACTGCTGAACCCAGTGCCCGGATCCCAGCCCTGTCCATCCCGCGTGCCCCCACTGCTTGGCATGGGCGCCCCGGCCGCGCGCTGCTCGGACGGCCACCGGCCCTCTTTAAGAGGACTCCATGGTACCTTCAGCCTGAGGCGTCCTGGGTGCCCCCTCCTCCTCCTCCTCCTCAGGGGGGCCCAGGGTGGAGACCGGGGGCCCAGGCGGGGCTGACTGCTCCCAGAACCGAGCCAGAGAGAGGCGGAAGGTGTCCAAGTGGCCATTGGAGAGGTCGAGGCCCGCGGTGGCCGGGGCGGCGGCGGAGGGGGGCGGGTAGTGCGGGGGCGCGTCGTCCTTGCGGCGCCGCCGGGTGCGCACCTCCAGGCAGTTCTGGCCCTTGAGGTGGCGCTGCAGGTGGTCCTCCTTGGCGAAAGCCTTGTGGCACAGGTGGCACTCGTAGGGCCGGTCCCCCGTGTGCAGGTGCATGTGGTTCTTGAGGTCGTAGCTGTGCAGGAAGCGGGCTGGGCAGTGCGGGCAAGAGTAGGGGCGCTCTCCCGTGTGCTTCCGCATGTGGATCTTCAGCTTGTCATTCCTGGCGGGCAGGGGGAGGGGCGCCAGTCAGGCCCGGGACCACCCCCTCCCGGACACCCCCCCACAGGTGGGCAGCGCCGCCACCACCACCCGCTCCGGGGCTTCCAACCCCAAAGCTGTCCGCGGCCAAACCCACCTCCCTCACCTTTCCTTCTCCCGGCCTCCCAATCTGGGCGTCTCCAGGGGCTCCGGGCACCTCCACACCCCAGTGTTCTGCGCGGAGAGGCCCCTGCTGGTCCCGGCCCCCCCCAGCGCTCACCGGGTGAAGCGGACACCGCAGACCTCACAGGCAAACGGCTTCTCCCCCGTGTGGGTCCTCATGTGGCGCGGCAGCTTGCCGGCCCCGTGGATGATCTTGTGGCAGACCGGGCACTCCTGCGGCATCTGGGAGCGGCGCTTGCGCACCAGCTTGTCCTGGCCGTCCAGGCCTGGGGCCAGAGCGTCCTGGTGCAGCGAACTCAGGTAGGCCATCAGGTCGGGGTCAATGGCGTCCTCGTCTGAGCCCAGCTCCTCGGGGGACAGCGGGGGTCCCCCTCCCTGCGCCGTCCCGTAGGCAGAAGGGCACACCAGCTCTTCTTCTTCCTCATCACCCTCGTAGGGCTCGTAAGCCAGGGGCCCCTCGGGGGGTGAAGCAGTCCCCGCTGGAGGGCTGTAGCTGTCCCCCAGCCCGCTGCCTGTGCCGCTGCCCGCTCTGCCCCCCGCTACCTCGTCCTCCTCGTAGGTCGTGGGATGGGCAGGCACTGTGGGTGCCTCGGGCACTAAGTGGTTTGCCCGGGCCCCCTTGGTCTGCAGGAAAGCTTTCCGGGGCTTGCGGCTGCGGCGGGCCACTGGCCGTGGCGTGGGCTGGGGCGGGGGCGGGAGGGGCCCCTGGGGCGGTCTGTCTTCTCCGTTGGGAACTCCCGAGGAGGCCGTGGCCGTGGCGAAGGCCTCCAGGTACTGGCGGGCCCGCTCGCAGTCGTCCTCGTCGGGGCTGGGGGCCTCCAGCCCACTGCCCTGCAGGATCTCCATGCAGGCGGCGATGACGCACGGGATCTCCAGCAGCCGGGCGGCCTGCAGCACGGCGGGCATGTTGGCGCTGCTGGTGGTCAGCGTGGCCGTGTAGGCGAACTCCAGCAGGGCACCCAGGGCCTCGGGCCCCACGAAGTCCAGCTCGCACACACCGGCCCCGGCGGCCCCGGCCGCCGCACCACCGCCCCCCGCCCCCGCCCCCGCCCCGCCGCCCTCAGTGAAGAGCTTCTTGAAGTAGTGGCTGCAGGCGGCCAGCACGGCCCGGTGGGTGCGGTACTCGAGGCCCTGCGTCCGGATGGTGAGGTCACACAGGTGGCCCAGCTGCCGCTGCTCATTGAGGCAGCTCAGGAGCTCGCTGCTGTGGTCCGGGAATGGGATCCCAATGAGGTCGTCCTCGGGGCTCCCCATCTTGTCCTGCGGGGTGGAGGACAGGGGTAGGTGAAAGGCGCTTGGCTCGTACTTCCTGTGCCGGCAGACGTCTCCCAAGTGCTTCAGACCCAGGGGATCTTCCAGAAGCCTCCCTGGACTGAGAAGCAGTCATCTCACAGAGAGGGGACCCAAGGCAGACAGAGGAAGCGACTTTCCAACTGAGGGGCAGAAGGGCATTCAGACCCGGGCGGCGGGCCCACCGTCCTGTTCCCAGCTGCTCTGCGCTGCCCTGCCTCCCTGCCTGCTTCGCCCGCCCCACTCCCCGTGCCTTTGAGGGGAGCTCTGGGGTCCTGGCCCAGGCTTCATGAAGGACTTGGGGCTCAGTCATCTGAAAAGTGGGGTGACAGCCTTTGATGGCACTAGCGAGGCCAAGGACAGAGCTAAGATTCCCGCTGGACCAAGGTCTGCTCCGGGCACTTCCACCCAAGTGACCCCACAAGGGTTCGGTGCTCCACAGAAGGCTCTGCAAACCCACCAGGCAGCTTCCCAGCACCTTCACCTTCACCCTCCTCCTCCTCCCCTCCCCCACCCACTAAAAGCTCATCTCCCCGTTTAGATTTCACCCCCCCCCAGGCCAAAAGGGAAACACTGCTCCCAGCATCCCTCCCCCCACATCCTCCCCTCCCCCAGGGGGCCAAGGAACAGCCACCCTTTGCTGGGGTGTCTAGGCCTGGCTCTGGTGCTTCCTGCCCCGCACAGATAAGCATCGTCCCCGCCCCCTCCCCCACTGCCAATAGGCCAAGTTCCAGTTCCACCCCTCCCCACCGCAGCTGCCATGGCACCTCTCCCTCCGCACCTCTCCCTCCCCATCCATGGCCCTTTGGGAGAGTGGAGCGCTCCGGCCAAGAGGGTTATCTTCTACCCGGGGTGCTCTCCCCTCCAAGGGAGGAGCTGCAGCACCCCAACACCCCTGAGGCTGGGGGGGGGGGGCAGGAGGGCAGCAGGTGGGCCTGGCCTGGGAGTGAGGAGTGCTGCCTGAGTGAGGATTTGCCGCCAGCTCAATGACCTTCCTTGGGCCAGTCCCTTTTGTCGGCGTGGGTTTCCGGGGCTGTACAAGGAGCGGGTGGGAGCGGAGGTCCCAAGAGCTCAGTCCTTCGGGCCTGACATTGGGTGGGTCTGAAGCAAGTGGAGGGGGGGCCTGGAAAGAAAGGGGCTCTGGAGTCGGCTGCCTGAGAGTGAAACCTGCCTCTGTGGCTGAAGAGTTCCTTGACTTTGAACACACCGGTCTCTGAGCCTCGTTCCTAGTCTACTCTACGGGTAATTCCACCGACCCGGAGGCTTGTGGGGACATCGGGTAAATGAGACCACGTGGGGGGGGGCAATCAACATTCTGGCCTTGGGAGGTAGGAACAGGGCCTAGCCCGGGGCAGATTCCACAAATGGCCTCTCCTGGGAAGGCTTGGGGACAGCTGGGTCTCCCTGCCTCAAATCACCCCAGAGAGTCAAGTTACTATGAGCTACATGACCTTGGATCAGTCACTTCCTTTCCCCAGGAGGCCGGTTTCCTCCTCCGTAATAGGAAAGGCTGACCGACATGGTCCTCAGGGCGGGTCCCACTGGCCCTGGTCAGTGTCTTCTTTGCCACCCCCAACAGCTGCTCAGCCCCGCCACTGAGGGAAAAGGTTTTTTCAGGGAGCTGGGGGGGTCAAGAGCCACAGATTTCCCCTTCAGAACACAAGAACCGCATTGTCTCTGCCTGTCACCTTCCCTGTGATGCCGGGACTCCTGCAGGGCACCCTCGGGGAGCAGCACCCACGTGTCTCCCCTCTCCCCCAAGTGCCTTCAGCCCTCTGCTCCCACCTGGAGTTCCCAAGCCACTTCTCTCCCTGGGAGCCATCCCAGCTCCCTTTGCTTCCCCTGCCCACACTTCACAAACAGAGCAAGTGGCAAATGGCCCCAGGACTTGGGAACAAACAAAAACCGGGTGGGCAGTGGCAGCAGTGGGCACCCTCCTGCGCCCAGGCAGATCCTGTCCCTCCCGAGGGGGATGGGTGGGGCTGTCCTCGCTGTCCATTGGCCTGGAGCTGGGCACCCGCAGGCACGTGGCTTGCCCCAGCCCTCTCCCTCCTTGCCTCCCCACCCCACCCATTCCTGCCGCTAGGCCCGCCTCCTTGCTCCCACCCCGGGGCGGTCTCCGCGGCAACTTGGCGTGGCAGGGTGCTGATTGGCTGACCCTGCTGTCAGGTCACGGCTCAGGCTGCTTCAGCACGCACACCGCACACCGGTGCTTGGGCCGGGGTGGGTGTTTAACCCCTTAGGCCCAAGTCCAGTGCCCAGGGCCACGAGGTAGCAGCTAAGGAGGGGAGAGGCAGAGGACACACGTAGGAAAGGGAGGTGCTCTAAGGTCCTCTAGCTTCTGGGAAACTCCCCCAGCCCTTACCCAGGGCTCTGGCGCCCAGGCCAACTTAGATGCTGCCTAGAACAATGCTGGTGCCAACCAGGCCAAGGGGGCACTCACAGCCCTGTCATCTAGGGGGCAGGGCACCAGTGCCAGGATGCCCACCCCACCTTGGGCACCCTTCCCACATCTGCATCCCCAAGGGCCCAGCCCCCTGACGCCCCACGAGGGCGGCCCAGCCTCACCCAGCCTGGCATGCCCCCTCTTGCTAAGGCCTTGTGGGCATGGGTGTGTGTGTGGTGGTGGGGGGGGGCGGCCGTGCCAGGGAACCAGGCAAGGTCTGTTTGGTTTGTTTGCCTGGTAGGGGGAAGAACTGGGGGCCCCGCCCCATCGCTCCCCCTTTCCCGCCACCCCCCCAGGCTCCCCTCACTGTCGGGCCTGCCAGACCGGCCAAGCAGGTGGGCGGCTCTCTTGAAACTGGGCCCTGAGTCAGGCCGGCCCCGGTCTTTGGTGGGGGGAAGACTCTGGGGTGGGGAAGGCAGGAAAGGGACAAGGGCAGGAGCCCCTATCCCCCCAACTCCTCAGTGCCCTCGGGCACCTGCGGGGTGTGTCCCCATCCAAGATACAGAAGCTGGAGAGCACTGGCCTTGACCGGGAAGGGAGAAGGCGCCCAGAAGTCTTTCCAGGGGCTGACCTCTGGCAGTGTCCCGGGGTCACCTGAGCCCTGACAGGGATGCAGCAGGGATATGGCCCCCAAGGGGCAGATGAGGGAAGCTGGCCCCCCTTCCCCACACCCTGGGGATTAGGGGAGGGAGGCTTAGTGTGGGGGGCAGCGGGCGGAACAGGGATTAGCACAGAGAAAACAGATATGGGGCTGAGACACAGGCACAGAGACACCCCCCCCCTCAAAAGGCTTCTCCAGGTGCAGCTGCTCAGGGTGAGGGAGGGGGAGGTCTGCCTGTGACATCCCCCTCCCAGGTGATGGGGGCCTGGGGCGCTCCCCAGCGCCCACCCCCCACTCTGGCTAGCCACCCCCCCCTCACTTCTTTCTCCTTTCGGCTTCCCGCCCCCACCCCAACTCCAGCCTCAGGTTCCTGTTTGTTTGGAGCTAAGTTAGCAGCAGCGGCTTCGGCCTGCGGCTGGACCAGGGGGCGGGGAAGTAGGACAGCCGGTCCAAAGTCCTCAGGGACCCAGGAATCCTGGCCCCCCAGCTCTCCTACTCTTCCCAGGGCCTCTGGAGCCCAGGGGCTGGAGCCACCTGGACTGCCCAGTCGGGAAGGCAGGATCAGGGGCCAAGGGAGTCCCCTGAAGGACGGTATGGGCCTGGAAGGCGAAGCTCCGGGCCCAGGGATGCCCTGGCACCTACAGAGCCCGTGGGTCCGCACCCCAGCCCCTCGCAGCAAGTGCGTGCCCTGCCCATCCCCCACATGCCGCTTCCCCCCTCCTAACCTCACCACCCCCAGCACTCACACTTCCTGGGGGCCAGGCGGGGAAGGGAGACCGCAAGCCACGAAGGGGGAAGGAGGCCAGGGGAGTTGGCTGCTTCCCGGTGCCTTGGGGGTTAAGCCTCTCCTCCCTCAAAATCCCCAATTCCTGGTGCTCCCTGAAATGAGGGAGGTCTCAGTGCCCCTCCACATTTCTTTCCCTGACACCCGCTCTGGCCCATGGCCCCCACCCTGCAGGCCACACTGGGGGGTGTGAGGGATGATGGCAGAGGAGGGAAGGGGGGCAATTCCCTTTCCCAGCCTTCCTCCTTCACCTTTGGGGATCCCTGCCCCACGCCTGGGGCCCTCATCCTTGGCCTCCCCTTCCAGTCCCCTTGCTGAAGGAGCCACCCTGTGCCTGCTCCGCCATGCATCCTTGCTGTCCCTCCTTCAGCCCTGGCCAGCCTCCTGCCTCCGCTCTAGGCATCCGTGGCCCTTGGCCCCCAGGAGCAGCCTTGCCCGCTCCTTTCTTTACCCTCAGGTCTCCACTCCAGCCTCTCCCGCTTCCTCCATCCTGCCCTGCTCCGAGCATCTGCTCTCTTCTGCCCAGGCTGGCAGGTAGAGAGGGCCCTGCGGAATCGAGTCACGGAGCCAGGCCTGCCTTCCAAGGCCTGGTCTTGCCACGGGATGGCCGCACTCAGGGGACCCATGCCACCCTTCTAGAAGAAGCACAGGATCGAAATTTGGGGGCCAGTTGGGGAGGATGGTGGCGGTGGGGGGGGGGCTGGTGCGGAGAGAGCGGATGTGGGGTGGGGTGAGGGGGGACAACCTAGGCCTCTCTGCCCGTCAGAATTTCCAGCCCTGGAACTGCTGGGCTTTCCCCAGAGGGCAACCGCACCTGGACAGACCCCACTGTCGGGGCTCTAAGCGGGACCTGCCTCGGCAATGCCAGCTCCCCTCAGGGCCCGAGGAGCCGGCATAAGGTGCCAGGGTCTGCCAGGTGCCCACCCCCTCCCCCCAGCCCAGCGTCTCAGGCTGGGTAACCGAGCCGCCTGGTAACCCCACACCCGCCAAGCCGCAGGCAGAAACCTGAGCCCCCCAGCCCCAGAGGACACCCCAGCCCGATCCCCGGAGCCCGGCTCCCTGCCAGCCTGTCCAGCCTCCTGCCCTGGCCCAGCAGTCCTTGGGCTCCCGTAGGCCCCTTCTGCTCCTCGGTCCTCCTGGGGCCCCTGGCTCCGGCTCCTCAGACGCTCAGCTCCCTGCACCTTCCCGGGGAAGTTTGGACACCCTCTTCCTAGCCTGTTTTCAGTCCCTCTCTGACCCTTGGCCAATTCTAGGCCTCCAAGCCGCCCCTGGGGCCTGATCTCCCAAGCCGGAGCAGGGCCTACTCACCTGAACGCTGAGGGGCCTTGCCGGCAACTCCTCTTGGCCCCTGGGGGGAGCAGGTTGGGAGGGGTGGGGGAGGGCCCGGCGGTGGGGGGGGGGAGGTGGGGTGGCTGTTCCCCGCTCCAGCTCCCTCCTTCAAAGGGGCCGCCCACGACCTGGCCCAGCCCCTCCCCCCTAGAGCCTTAACCCTCTGGGTGCTGTCCCCCCTCCCTCCAAGCTGGGGGGAGGGGTTACCAGAGGGCTGGCAGCGTGGGAGAGGGCCTGAAGTCTCTGCCTGTGGTGCCCAAAGCCCCGGCGCTACCCACCCCCGCTCGGCCTTACTCAGTCCTGAAAGGGGAAAAAGGTGAGTGTAGGCACCGTAAGAGCTGGGACAGTCCAGGAGGACAGAGGTGAGGAGAGGCTGCTGGAGGTGGGACTGGGAAAAGGAAGAAGGGAGGGGAGGGGACAGGAGTCGGCAGTGGCCAGAAGAGGGAGGAGGGGAACCCTGGACAGACGGTGCCAGGGCTGACAGGTGCCCAGGTCCCGGCCCCTCAGGGCGTGTGGCACCGTGGAGGGCCACAGGGAAGCCCTTTGGTCCCCAGTGGGCCCCTCAGACCCCTGGGAGCTGACCGAATTCTCCCCACCCTGTCCTGGGCTGGGGCCCTCGGGGGCTGGGCAAGGCAGCACCCCGCCCTCCCCATGCCTCACCCCAAACCCACTCACATACCACAGTTCCTTGCCCGGGCGCCAGCCCCTGCCAACCAGGCTAGGGGGCAGCCCATGTGCCAGCCCCCAGTGGCCAGGGGGCTCTGGGGGACAGAGCTGGCCTGAGGGGGAGTGGACAGATGGGGGGAGCTGTGGGCACCGAAAGAGGAAGGAGCCAGGAGGGGGCATCTGCTGGGAAGCGCCTAGCCCCACCCCTTGCGCAAGCCTCCGCCACCCTGGCCGGTTGGGTGGGACCCGCCTGGGCCCGAGGGGCAGCTCAGGAAGGCTCTGAGCCCAGAGATGGGTGGGCCACACAGTTCCACCTAAACAACTCCTAGGGTCCCTTATTCCTGGAACAAGGGGTGCCCTCATGTTCCCCAGACATGAGGCCCATCCAAGTCCTCCTGGGTTGGGGAGGACCACTGAAATGCCCCCTGAAACATCCCCTCCCCTTTCCCCCCAACAGCTGCTGGCTCAACGCCGCTGGCCTGCTGCCCCTCACCAGCTCCCGGCCCGGTTGGCACCTACCCACCAGGATGCTGGCAGTCCTGCCCTCCTCTCCCTCCTGCCCCTGCTCCCAGCGCCCCATGCCAACTGTGGGCCTGGGGTGGGGGAGGGTCACCCCTGCGCCTTGGTGCCAGTCAGGCGGGTCCAGTCCCCAGGTCCGACAGATAAGGCCCAAGACCCTGTTCTCCAGCCATGGTCTCTAGAGGCCTGGTGCAAGTCAGGGCCTACACGGGGCACCCAGCAGCCTGTGGACGGCCCCGTGAGCACTTACTGAAAGCTCCGTCCCTCAAGGTGGGTGCCAGCCTCCCAGCGTTCCCTCTGCCTAAGCATCTGCTTGGGCACCAAAGTCCCTGCAACTCCTGAGAGCCCTGGTGCCCGCAGCCTGCAAGGGAGTGGGGTGGGGCTGCTCTCTGCCCTTTGATCCCCATAAAGGCAGGGAACCAGCCTGGAGGGCAGGGGGCAGGGAAGGGGTTCATGGGGCCCCTCAATGTTATCCCTGCCAGGGGCAGCAGGCCAGGGTGGGGCATCTCTTGGGTGGGGTGCTAAGGTAAGAATGGCAGCATGTCCCAGCAGAGGAGGGTTAGTCGTGGGTACGTGTTACGTGGGCACAGGATGGCGAGAACAGGGTGAAGTGGGGTGGGTGGGATGCAGAGGGCACCCATGTCCCAATTCATCGCAGTCCTGGCTTTTACTCCCATCTGGCAACCCTTCCAGACTGCACCAAATCGAGAGCGTGAGGACTACAACTCCCAGGATGCACCACGGATACTCTGCATGTACCTTGGGAGTTGTAGTTCCCAGAGAAGTCCTGCATTCTCTTCCCCAGAGCCCTGCTGACCGGGTGAGGAGGGCAGAGCTAGGGATCTGGCCAGAAATCTCCTTTTTAGAAGAGGTAAAAGGCTAGGAGATCCGTGGTGGAGGGGAAGAGGACCCCTTCTCCCAGGCATAGGGGAGGAAAGGAGGAAGGAAGGAGGAGAGGACGTCTGTTGAAAGGGGCATATGGGTGGGGAGGAGGGGGGGGTGGAAACAGGAAGGAAACCAAAGCCAGAGACAGGAGGTCGAACGCAGGGGCCTGGTAGCGCCTCACTCCGAAGCCTGGCAGGGACTGGGAAGGCATAAGGGGAGTTAGGGATACCAACGGGTAGCAAACTGGTGTGTTCGTGGGGGGCTCACTTGGTCCATCTGCCCGCCACAAGTCCCCTTTTGCTTGGGGCACCCCCCGGATCCCGCACAGGTGTTTGCAGAACTGTGAAGGCTGACTTGGTTCTGGGGTGCTCGCAGGCAGAGGAAGAGGTTGGGGGAGTCAGGGCCAGGCCCGATGGGGAGTTCGGTGGAAGGAGCTAGGTGTGGGGTTAGGGCCAGGTGTGAGTCCAAGGAATCATGCTGGCAAATGAGGGTGCGACCTTCCATGGCAGCTGGGGGGCCTCAGTGCAATGAGGCCTACATTGCCGAGGCCACAGCCTCCCACCCACCTCCACTACAGGGTGCAGTGGAGAGGGCAGCCCTCTTCTGTCTCCCCGTGGAATTTGCTAAAGGTAGCTTTCCCTTTGGGCCAGGCAGCCTGTGAACATCAGAGGCAGCAGTGCAAGGGGCCAGATGGCAGCTGGGAGCCTTTCCTTAGTGGGGGTGGAGGTCACAAGTGGGCAGAGGCTCTGTTTCGAGGCCACTTTCCCTGGGTTCCCCAAGGCTCTGAGACACATTCTTACAGGCCCCAGCTAAGATTCTTGCCAAGACTTGAGTGTTGCTGGCTGGGTGGGTGGGTGGGGGCCTTCCTTGCCCCTCCAAAGCCCCTGATAGTGGACTACAGTAGCTCTAACCCCTTCCCCCCAGTCCCCCAGGCCCGCCTTGGCGCTTGGCCGCCTGTGTGTTGGCAGGACTGGGGGTGGGGGGGCGGGTAGCAAGGCAACTTCAAACTGTCCGGGCAAAACGTCAAGTTTACTCACGAGTTTACTCAGCAGAAGGAGGGGGGAAGAGGCTAGAGCGGGCACACCCCATGCCAGGGTCCTATCCGTCTCCTGTCCCCACCTTCCTCCCCCCACTCTCCTCTTCAGCCTGGGGCCAAAACAGCCATAGGCCTCAAGGCCTGGTGGCAGGGCAGTCTCAACTCTCAGAAGGTCATGGAACCAAGCAGGCCAGAGGCAGGAAGCCCCGAAGCAGGTCCAGAGGCCCCTATTAGAGGACAGTACCCTGCCTGGAGCCCATTTACTACCTATCGTAGGGCCTTGGCCTTGGACCAGAGCTGGTCTCTCAGCCACCAAGAAGGGGGCAGTACCAGGCCAGGCTTCCTCCATGTGAGCAGTCCCCTGGGCAGTGACTTCTGACCCCAAATGACGGGTCCTAGGCAGTGCCTCAGGCTGCGTGGTGCCACCTGGGAGGCTGTAGGAGCAGGGGCTGCTCCTCTCAGCCTCGGCCTGGAATGGGGGGCCAGCACCCTATCTGACCTACTTCCCTTTCCTCCCCACCTGCTTTCATTCTCTGCTTCTTTCCCCCACCCTTCACCGTCCCCACCCGAGGCGCTCCGCCCCCCATGCCCGCTGGCCCCTCCCCCACCCTTCCCCCGGGTGCCAAGTGCAAGCACACAAAGGGCCCGATGGTGCATTGTTAGCCCAGCCCCCGCTGCCCGCCGCGCCCTCCCGGGGCGGGCACTAGGCCAAGGAGGAGCTGGGGGCCCTGGGTGCCAGGGGGCACCGCGGGGTAGGGGGACGAGGGCAACACCTGTCTCCCAGACACTGGGGTCCACATCAGCCAGAGCTGTGTGGTGATGAGAGGGCCCTAATGGAGCAGGCCTCTGTCCCTGACACCTGAACCCGGTGGGCACTGCCTTCCTCCTTCCCCAGAGCCCCTTTCGGGTGACAGTGACCCCTTTCTGACCCCTGTGCTGAGGCAGGGGGGTGTGGTCCCCGAGGGAGGGGACAGTGTCTGGGGGTGCCAGCAGGCTGCACCGTGCCCGCGGCAACCATGGCGCGGAGGCTCGCTGGGGGAGCCGGGGCCCCGGGGGCCGGGGCAGGAGACAGTGACAGAGATTTCTTCATGTTTCATCAGCTGCTCCAGGGGGAGCCCCCTGCCCTTCTCCCCAGTCACCACCTACGAGGAATAGTAACTGCCACCCAAACTCAGTCACAAATACGTCCCTCTCTAGCCCTGCACAACGCTCCTTGTGCCCACTCTCCCCTCCCAGCCTGATGCCCGCTCCATGCCAGCTCGGCCGGCAGGTACAGGGGTGACCAAGCCAGTTGGTGTGTGTCTGGGGGGGGAGCAGGAGGCAACCCCACAGTCCTCCAGGCCTCCCCTGCACACACATATACTCCGGGGAGCAGAGTCCCCATCCTGGTTTAACCCCTCACAGCTCAGTCTGGCTCCCCCAGTCCCCAGGAGCTGCCTCCCTTCTCAGGAATAAGCTGGGGGCAGGGGGGCCGCTGCGCGGACTCACTCCCATTCCCAGCTGCAGCTAGGGGTCTGCAGGGGTTTGGGCGGGGGTCAGTTCAAGAACGCCCTCCACCTGGCCCGGAAGCCGGGACAGCCTGCTGGTCTCCCCCTCTCCTCAGCACCCACTTCCGGTGTCCCAAACTAGGTCAGCGGCGCTCGTTTCCTGTGGGTCAGCCAGCACCCGCGCCTCTGCCCCTCCCCTGCTCCGGACCCAGGCTCCCCGCCCCCCCCCAGGGCGCCCCGAGGTCTCACCACGTCTCAGCCGCCCTTTGATACGTGGGGGTTGTGCGGGGCGGGGGGCGGGGGGCAGGGGACCCGCCCTCTCTCCAAACACCAGCAGGGCCGGGGCGCCTGGGCAGGCACGTGTCCGGGCACAACCCGCTGCCCACGCCGCCCTCCCACTCCCATCCCCCCCCCACCGCTGCGGGACACGTCGCTCTCTTACTCGGGGTGGGGTGGGAGGAGAGAGCGAAAGCTGGGAGTGGAAAGCGGCGCCCCCCACCCTTTTGAGTGGCAGCCCTCTGCCAGCGGCGCTCCCAGTGGCTTCCACGACTACACAGTAGCGACCCCCACTCTGTGGAGGGGCAGGTGCGCGGGCGCCGGCGGGGGGGGACGCGTGGGGGTAGAGCTTCTCCGGGTCACCCGCCCCCGCTCTCGGGTTCTGGGGGCACGAGCCGGCCCGGGGAGGGTGGCGGCGGGACCGGCGCCCGAAGGAAGGGACTGGGACGAAGGGGTCGGTCTGTGTCGCTCGGAGGTCGCCGCGGAGCCCCACTACTGGAGAGGGAGCGCGGCTCCGGAGGCGCAGGAAACCGAATAGTCCAGCCGGTAACTTTCCCCCCAGCCGCGGCTCCTCCTGCGCTCCCCCCGCCCCCAGTGCCACTGGCCGGGGTCCAGCCCACCGCGCCAGGGGGCGCGGGGGGGGGGCGCTTGTCCTAGTTAGAGTCCGTCAGCGTTTCCATTCCCTCAGCGCGGGCGGGTCGGGGGTCTCCCCGCAAGTCACGGCGGAGACCCGGGCAGCGCTCGGCGCCGCCTCACCCCTCTCCATCCCGGGGCCGCCGGGCTGTCTGATCCCAGAAGTGCAGAGAAAGTTTCTGGGGACCCTCCGCCCACCTTTCCTCGCGGTTAAAATCCGTTCCAGAGACCCGGGGTGCCGGGAAGGCACGGGGAAGGGGAGTGGTGGGAGTCTGGTCAGCGTGCGTGCGTGTGCGCGTGGGGGGGTCCCACTTACAGGACAGACGAAGGACACTGCGGTAGTCTCGCGTCTGGGGGACCCCGAGCCGGAGACAAAAGTAGGGGACACTCACCTCTCCGCCTTAGGGTCCGCGGGCCGGAACTGCTGAAGCACAGGGTGTGGAGAGAAGCGCGTCCCCCGCCGGGCCCGGGGGCTTGGGGCCCTGCTCCGGTCCTGGTCAGAAGGCCGCGGTCAGTCGCTCGCCGCTCTCTGCTGGGGGGCTCCTCCTCCGCAGCCCTCGGCCTCCTCCTGCCGCCCGCCCCCCCCTCGGCCGCCGAGAGCCGTACATTCACCTGGCTCCCAC
>PISX010008199.1:0-83576 GCA_004024625.1 Mellivora capensis | reverse complement strand
TGTCTTCCTTCCAAGGTCCTTCCCAGGTGCAGACTTCCAGGGTCCCCTTCACCCATTAATTTGTTGCCGTTACACAGTTTTGAACCCACACTACTCCTTGAGGGAATATTTAAGGACCAGTGGTGAATCAGGGAGTCAACCAATATTTGTGGTCCGGAGCCTCATTGGCCACCTTATATGAACTTTGTGTCCGTGATGCGTCTCAGACGGTGGCCCGCCCTTGGCCTGGGAACAGGGACCCTGGCAGAAATGGGGGTGGCTCCCTTTCTGGGCCCGACCACCGGCCCCCAAATCTCTTCCTATTTGGCTCTAGCACCCCCCTCAGTCACGCAACAGAAACAGCAGCTTGCCAATGCCCACCACTGTGGGTGGCATCCATCCAATGGATGGACCATTCTGGGGGCCCACCTTCCAGAGATCCCTGAACATGGAAAAACCCACGATGGCCATTCCTCTGTCAAGAACGGCAACTTCCGAATGGAACACGGTCCCTTGACCGTTCAGCTTTGGGGAGGCTCAGAAGGGACGTGGTGTGATACGCGCAGGCAAGTGCTGGCACACGTGCACGGGCACACACCGTTGCAGGAAGGGAGCGTTTCCAAAGTGGGTCAAGTGGAGAGTCGTTGCTATGGCAGCACAGCGGAAGAGGAGAAGCCTCCCCTGGCTAATCACAGAAGTGAGCTTCCATCCAGAACCTGCGAGCAACCTTCTACAGTCTGCACTTGGCGTGCGGGGGAGGGGGGGGGTTAATGTCATTTCCGCCCCAAGGAAGATAGGAGGCCTGAAGTCACGTGGTGGCGTGCAGACCTCCGCGCCCTCCTGGGAACAAAAGAACAGGAAAGGATGGAGGCCAGCGAGTTGTTTAGCTCACGAGCCAGTGGCCATGTCAGGGGGGTACTGCCTTCCTCTGATGTAACACGCATCTGGATAAGAGGCCACCAGGGACGTGGCGGGAGGGGGAGGTGTTTGCATGGCTCTAGATTTGGGGAACAGGCTGCAGGAGGGGGACTGGGCTGAATGGGGCAAACTCAAATGGGGCAAGTCTATCAGCTTTTGGGAGAAACCCATGCCCCGCGGACGAACAGCGGGAAAATGATGCTGAGCAGAGCGTAACAACAAAAGCTACCATGTGTCTGCTGTCTTGAGCTGTGGGCTGATTGCTTACCCCGTGAGGTGGGTTCCACTCTGAGCCTTAAGGACAAGTTACTGGGCCGGGAAGCGGAGAGACAGGATTTGCAGGGTTGTCAGAGCCTGGAGTCTATGTGCTACTCCTTCTCCGTGGCTTTTGCAGAAGTTCCCGCATCCCCAAGAGACCGGTGTGAGGGCGTCAGACCGTCAGCCTCACTGTCCCCATCTGCAGGGCCCCAGACCTCCTCTCCGGGGCAAGCGGGACAGCCATGGGCATGCCCCTGGGTGGTGTGGCTCGGGTGTAAGGACAGGAAGGGATCCATCATCTGGTTTCGAAGGAACGGCCTCAGGATTTTCAACTCAATTTTCCCCCTCCCTTTTTCTTGCATGGGATCAGGGGAGGGTCTTTTTGACTCCTTCGTTATCCTCATTGTCCAGGCACACCAAGGCTGTGCTGAGTTTATAGAAAGTGAGGTCATCTCCTTCTGTTTTTGCCGCCCCTTCCTGGACCCCGCATGTCCCCACTGCGTCACCACCAACAGGCCACCTGCACGGACGAGCGAGTTCTCTGCGGCCGCCGCTTCCGGTGGTCCAGGACTGCGACAGGGCAAGTGGGGGTGACTGTCCATCACCCACGGGGACCTCCCCACAGAGCTTTGCTCAGGAAGCCACACCTGGGTTAGGGTACTTCGATATAGGGTAGCTCAGGGATGGCTAGAGGACTAGGGAGAGGGCTAGGGGCAGGTGGGGCACGGAATGAAGTCAGGGATGCAGTGAGGTTCAAGGGTGGGTCTCTTACAGGTGGGGATCCAGAGAGAAGAGCCCAGAATACCCAGCTCCCTCCACACGGTATTAGCCCCTGGATCCCAGCTGAGCAGTGAGCTGTGAGGCATCCCTCACCTGCCCCCGCTGGTTCCTTCCACACCTTGACTTTCCTCAGCTCTGCTGTAGGTTCAGGTCCAAGCCCACAGAGCATGGAGCGAATGTGTCCCCATCTGCCCAGTGTGGCCCCGGGATTCCACTTCTCTGGGGCCCCATCACGTATGCGAGCCCTTCCACGGGTCCACCATTCTACCTCTGCTCTGTGCCCCAGTGCCGGGAGCCTCCGGGACCATGACCCTCGTCCTCTGTGTGTCGGCAGGAGCCCATTCGCAGCGGGGCGGGCCTTCCTCCATCATCAGGGAGAAGTCCACACAAGTGCAGAAAACAGCGAGGCTCACGGAAAGGGGAAGGAAATTTGAAAGGACTTTGATCATATTCAAAAAAGGGTCATATGCTGCAATTTAAAATGCTCATACGAGAAAAAAACAACAACAACCCCCAAACAAAACAAAACAAAAAGCTCACAGCTTTTGGACCAAGCATTTCACTTGTGAGGGTTTATCATATAAAAACCTTCATGTATGTGCACAACGATGCACATTCAGGCATAATTGCTGTGATGTTCATAACAGGGAAAACCAGGGACCACCAAAATGTCCAACAATAGGGCATCAGACTGTGGGCTGGGCTGCCTATGAAACAGGACAGGATACGGCGTCACCAGAATGAATGAGGTGAGCTCACTGTCCAGCAATATCGATCAGAAGGAAATCTGTTGCGAGGGAGGATGCCGGCAACCTTGGGTTTACTTAGGAGAAATAAAACGTGCTAAGTTAGTGAAATTGGGAGAACATGGGCCACTCCAGGGGCACATTTGAAGGCAGAGCTGAGATAGATTATGGTTAGTTCCTGGACGGTAGAATCCAAGGGCACGGCTGGAGGTCACGGGACTGCTGTGTGGGTGGGTGGGAGGGCCCGCCAGCGGGTTCTGCTCCCCGTGGCCCTGGTTAAAATCCCCCCCCTCCCCCGACAGGTGAAAGGTATGAAAATGACAGACCATACGGAGGCTTGGCAGCCAGTCCCCAGGGGAAGGGTGACATCTTTCTGCGGGACTCACACTTAGCGGAGGGGCTAGGGAGACCTAGGGGGTGTGGATGAGCGGCCGTGCTGTGGACTAAGGATGAGGTCATGCGGGGATCACTTGAATCAAGGCTGCAAGAACTCTGGGATGCTGGCGACACGCTCCAAGTCGCCCGTGGTGTGAACAAACCTAGAAGCCGAGGAACCCAGCCTCCTGAAGGCTTCTGTGAGCTGCCTCGAATTGCTAAACGTTCGGGAGGGTTTCTCTGCCTTTTACTGCCACTAAGATAAAGGCCAGGATCCAAAGCAGGCACCAAAGCAGGTAGCAAAAGCCAAAGGAGAAAACAAAAAAAAAAAGATCACAGCAACAGCGAGGGGTTTTTCCTGCGTGAAGGCGGTGCCACGGCGGCGGGCTGGGCTCCCCATGCTCTGTGTGGCAGCAGAGCCTCACCCCTGCCCGAGGAGATGAGGAACATCACTTCTCCCATTTTGTGGAAAAGGAAAGAGGAAAAAAATCCTGATAAAATGGCAACACAGGGCGTGCATCATGGGATGCTGTTTCTGCAAATCAAAAGTTAAGACTGGAGAGAGGGGAGGAGGAGACACCAGCAGAAGTTTCACTGACACGTTAACTGGGGTCATCGCTCTGGTGCGTGGAGACACGCCAGCTCTTTACATTATTTGCACTTGTGATAGTTAATGCCCTTTTTTTTTTTTTTAAACAATGGAAACCAATTATGTTTTAGTCAGAAAAAACATGTTGGAGGGGATATAGTGCTAGTGAGTTCAAAGTGCATTGAAAAGTAAGTCGTTTTCGGAAACATTCCAGAAAAAGCAGAATGACGTGGGAGCAGCTGCTCTCCAGGATGCCAAGTGTCACCGTGTGTGTGGCTGTAAGGATCGAGACAGTGTGGGGGCGCCTGGGTGGTTCAATGGGGTAAGCCTCTGCCTTCGGCTCAGGTCATGATCCCAGGGTCCTGGGATCAAGCCCCACATCGGGCTCTCTGCTCAGCAGGGAGCCTGCTTCCTCCTCTCTCTCTGCCTGCCTCTCTGCCTACTTGTGATCTCTGTCTGTCAAATAAATAAATAAAATCTTAAAAAAAAAAAAAAAAGAAAAAGAAGACGTGGTAGTGGCCGGGAGAGACACCGAGCCATCCACAGAGCAGAACAGAGAGCCCAGAAACAGACCCACACACGTATGTCCGAATGATCGGTGACAAAGGGACAGTCGCAATTCAAACGGACCTGGAGCAGGTGCAGGTCCACGGCTAAACACACGGCCTCAGGCTAACCCTCATAGCTCACATGCAAATGAACTCAAAATGCATGTGTGTTCCCAAGTAATGCATCAAAATAGAAAAAAAAAAAAAGGAATTTTTTTTTTAAATCTTAAAAGAAAAAGAACGATAGAGTGGACCTTATCAAAATTAAAAGCATTTGCTCAGCGGAAGAGTCTAATAGCAGGGTACCAAGATAAGCCAAAGATTGAGGGAAACATTTGCAAGGCACATCCCTGATGAAGGAGTTGTATATAAACTCAACAGTAAGAAAGAAAAGAAAAAGCCAGTTAGAAAAGGGTGAGAAGACATGAGCAGACATCTCACCAAAGAGAGTCAAGATAGCAAATAAGCACGTGAAAAGATGTCTAATGTCAGGAGTCCTTGGGAAAATGCAAATTATACTTACAATGAAATATCGCCCCACGCCTCTCAGAAAGACTAAAATTAAAGCGAACGGTGAGACCAAATGCTTGTGAGGATGTGGGTAAATTGCACTTCCCAGACATTGCTGCTGGGAATGGAGAAGAGCACAGTCCTTGTGGAAGACCGGCTGGCAGTTTCTTATAAACCTAACATGGACTTGGTGGGGCGCCTGGGTGGCTCAGCGGGTTAAAGCATCTGCCTTTGGCTCAGGTCATGATCTCAGGGTCCTGGGATCGAGCCCCACATTGAGCTCTCTGCTCAGCCGGGAGCCTGCTTCCTCCTCTCTCTCTGCCTGCCTCTCTGCCTACCTGTGATCTCTGTCTGTCAAATAAATAAATAAAATCTTAAAAAAAAACCAAAAAACTAACACGGACCCGGGACGCCCGGGTAGCTCAGACAGCTGAACGCCCGGCTCTTGATTTCAGCTCAGGTCAGGATCTCAGGGTCATCAGACTGAGCCTCGCATCAGGCTCCGTGCTGGGGAGGGAGTCTGCTTCTCTCCCTCTACCCCTCCCCCACACTCGTGTTCTCCCTCTCTCTAAAATAAATGAAATAAGTCTTAAAAAAAACCAAAATAAAACCCAAAACTAACGTGCACCGAACAGGTGACCCAGCGTTCAGGTCTTGGGCATTTGCCTAAGAAAAATGCACGAATGAACGCGAATGTTTGGAGCAACTTCGTTTGCAATGGCTTCAAATGAGCAACCGGCCCGATGGCCCTCGGTGGGTGAATGGTTAGACAAACTTTGGCAGAAGGCTCTCGAGCGCACTCTGCTTCGTGACGAACGTCACTCTCAAGAGAGTTACACAGTGTCTGATTCCACTCATGGACCATCCTTCGGACAGACTGGTGGTGACCAGGGGACATGGCCGGGTGTTGGGGGAAGATAAGTACAACTATTACAGAGTTCCAAGAGGTACTCTTGCCACTCGTGAGCATGGGGGCGTCCTGTATCCTGGTGGTGGCGCTGGTGACCCAAATCTCTGCGTGCGATCGGCGCAGAGAACCCTCCTTGTCCTCACCCCACACTGGTGGAAACCGGATCAGCTCTGGTTGGCAGCATTGTTCTGGGTCCACCTGGTCTCGGTATTATTCTATGGTTACAGGAGACATTACCAGGGGGGGAGCCGAGGGAAGGGGTCAAGGGTCTCTACACACTGTTTCTGCAACGTCTTATGTGTCTGTAATCATTTAAAAATGAAAAATTAAAAAAGTTTAAAAAAGAAAAAAGAAGAAAAAAACAACAACAAACAAAGAAAAGTTAAAAAGAGTAAATTGCTTTTCTATGTAAGCCTGAAGATACTCATTTTGGGGTTATGTGGTCGATTCTGCTGTCAGTGTGGAGGGGACCAAACTGCTCGTGGTGGAATCCCATGGCACAGGCCAGCACCCTAATTCATATGCACCCCATTTTGAGTGGCAATGGCTTTTAGTTGAGAGAGAGGGAGGGAAAGAGAGAGAAGGCACTTCAAAATGCTACTGAATGTCTCCCAGGAGCAAGGAGCTCAACAAGACACCATTTCCCTCTGAGTAAGTAAGATGGTAACAACAGAGAAATTAAAATCTTTCAGTGGAGAAACGGACCCTTCTAAGAAGCTGCCCCATGTAACATTAAAGCAGCCTTTCCTAATCTGGCTAGCTTGGCCTTTTAGAAGACCACACACCAACATGTTCAAAGCCATACTTTTCAGACATGCTTTTCCACAGTGAAAGCAGGTAGAGAGGGTATTTTTCGACTCCCGGAACCAACACACACAATGGGACAATTCTAGGATTCTTGGCTCACACAGTTAACTCAGGTGGAGCCTTTATTCAGCTAAGAGCGATGGGCTCGCCCAATTCAGTGTCAGTAATGTGAGTTCAGAGGTGACAAAATGTCACCATCCATGGCTGACCTTGAGGACAATTTGTAGTTTCCAATGGAAGGCCAGCCACATGATGGGCCCGCTCCAAGGGGGCACCTCCCTGAACCTATCTAAGCCCCATCTTCCTCGTCTGTGAACAGGAAGGACTAGTAGAACCTACCATATGCTCTGCACACCGGCCTGCAGAGAGCCACTGGCCGTTGTCATCAACACCCCCATTTCACAGGCAAGGACACAAGGCCACAGGAATTAAGAGGCATGCGTCACAGCCAAGAGCTGGCCAGGGTGATAGAGATGGCACTGGAGCTGAGAGTCCCCTGGACCCAGGCCACCCCTACACGTCACCCCACCCACCCCGTGAAGAAGACTCAGGGACGAAACTGGGACTCTCGAGGGATCAAATTAGTCCTCCTGGTCGACCTGACAGCGCAAACACAGAGCCAGCTGGAGCCAGCGCGTGTCAAACCCCTCCCCTGCCTCGTCTCCTCCTTGGATTCTACCTCAGGCGATGCCAAGGGTGGAAGTGATTTTGTGGTGTTTTAAAATCCTGTACTCTCCGACTGTCACGTTCCTGTAGCGGCACCGGTTCCCTTGTTGGGATTTCAAAGCCCCAAAGCAGCCGTGTCTCATGGACAGCCTCTCCTAGGACTCTGTCTGGCTGGGGAACGATACTTCTAAATCTTCTTTTTGCGGGCGAGGGGGGGTGTGTGTGGAAAGGGGGTGTCTGGGATCCATGACCTTGACACCCGGTTTGATCAAGCAGAGTTGAAGGGATCGCCCGGGGCCCTATCTCCCATGAAGGCCCACAAAGTCATCAGTGGCCACAAAGCTGCTTCAATGGGGGGCTCTTGGCAAATGCAGAGACCGAGCTCTGCCAGGAGCTGTTCCGGGCCACACGGCGGGCTCCCCTCCACATGTTTTATTGTGCGAACGCTGACTAACGGCACTCCCAGGGCTCCTGAGGAGCCATCTCGCGGCCCATCTCGGTGTGACTTGCTCCTTCCCTCCCCTCCCAAAGCGTTACTGCCTGTCGGGGAACCTGCCCTGTGGACACCGTCCACGCGAAGCTACATGTCCTCTAAATGAAAGAACTCTGTCATTTTTACGCCCGGCGTCCAGACACCAATGGGACCTGCCTTCCCCCGCCGGAACAGTGCCTGGGAAAAAGACAAGCCGAGCTTGGAATGAACAGAACGGGCCTCGAGCTCAAGCACATGAGGTTAACATGATGTCTTCCTCCAAGCAACGGGGCCATGGAAAGCGCAACAAAACGAAACAAAAAAACGCCCAACCACGCTCAGATTCTTATGAAGTCCTAGACCTGAGATGGCACTTCTGGAGGCCGGGAGGATTTCCATGCCAACCTCGAAATTCAGGCGTGTTTTATTGCCCAGTTATTGCGGAATCTCATAAATAGAGTTTTGCAGGGAGCAGAATTCTGTCAGATAACCTGAGAGCTTCATTCTGTATCCTTTCCAACTCAGCTTCCCTGATCGCACTGGGTGGCTACAAAACGCCTTCCTTCCTTTTCCCTTGAACCGCGCTAGCAAATGCAAGATGGACAAAGGCAGGTGTGCTCTGTCATTTCAGGCCACATGTCACCTGGGCAGGGATGGGTCTCTGGGATGCTATCATCATCACAATGGCCCCTTTATCGAGCCACATGCCAGGCACTCTGCTTGCCATATATTGTCCTCGACAATAAAATGCTCTATTTAATCTTCACTGCTAGGTGAGTACATTTATCTCCATTTTACTAATAAAGAAACCGGATCTCAGAGAGGCTAAGTCATATGTCTACGCTCACACAGCCAGAAAGAAACGGCAGTGCCGGGATCTCAGACAGATCTGGGATGAACGTGTGGGTCTTCAGAGCTTGGCTGAATGCCCGTTAATACGAGCTTAATCTGTTCATTGCTTCCCCCCGCTGGTCAGGGAACAGGGAGTGCCTGGGAAGGAAGGGTGATCTGAGGGCTCTCTAAACGACGGAAGCTAAGATACATCTCGGTTACTGACACTGAGTTTAAGTCTGATGGTCTTAGACTATCTTGTCTACCTCGACAGATTCTAACCATTGCCAGCCCCCTTCCTCTCTAGCTAAGGGGCCAGCTCGCCTAGCCGAGGGGAATGGTCTTCTACACGGATGGCCGAGGAGACTTCCAATTGGATGCTGGGCCGTTCCACTGTCTTGCTCTCGCTGAATGGCCTTGAAGAGATGGGATTTAAATTGGGTCGAGGATATTAGTCCAAAGTGAATGAAGTGGAGAGTAGACTTCTCGTTTACGTCCCCAGAGTGATAAATGAGGGAGTGTATTTTTTTTTTCTAAGGCAAAGAAAATGGGAAACCAACGTGGATTTCAGACACATGAGAAATAGCTTATGAATTTAGATGGTAGCTCGGCAGAAATAAATTGTACATCTGTTCATTCATTTTAATAAAGTGGAGGGATGGCACACTGCAGGAGCCCTTGGAGAGCCCTGGGTTTTTAAAATTATGGTCCTATAATAGTAGCATTAAAATTTGTAATGCAGCCAGTGGTTTCTGAATTGGAGGGAAAATTCATTTATAAAATAAAAGTTCAGACTTTGGAATGTAAATGGGAAAGCACAATTTTTTCTTGGCCAGATATGAATTAGTCCTGGGAGGGTACTACAACATCTTGACCATAAAATATATTTCTAAAATCTTATGAGGAAGTTTTCAGACCTGCTGACGAACCTTCTTGGGGCAATCACTATTTGGGTAAATTGTGCAGGTACGAAACATGCTTAACTGGCTTTGTTATTTCTGCCTTGAGCTTGGTGCTTTCTGTACTCGGGCAATTATGGATTACTATTTCCATCTGAAATGAGTCTAGTTGGTTACAAATACAAAAATCATTTTTACGCAACAGCAGAAATATAAGGGAGAGAACTTTTATAGACCAGCAATTACCCCTTCCATGAAAATTTACTCATTCGACAAAGAGTATTGAGTTTCTTAATACACATGAGCCCTACGCTTGATATTGGGGAAAATGCAACAATCCTGACTGTGGGTTTCCTGCTGACTTCAAAACCCAGACACGTTATTAAAATTTCTCGAGAAATAGGTAGTGAGCCCAGAGAAAGCTTTTTAGACAGAGGAAGCCATGTCGCTTTATTTCACAAACCAGTCCCTCAAGCTTTCAGGTGGGAAAGAATCATGAATAAAGAATCAGTACAGGCCAGCCATGGGTGACACGGGCCCAGGGAGGAAGACCCCAGAAGGCCTCACTTCCTCATGAAATTCCGAAGAGATGTAGAATGACACGGCCTGGAATCTTGCAAAGAAAAAATACAGAATGTGAAGAGGTTGTGTCTAGTCTTGCTATCGAGGGCAATTAGCTACTGTCTTAGGTCAGCTTCTGCTTAGAAATGTCAAGACGTTCTCCCTCAGGTTTGCGGTTATCTAGATGACATCTGAAGAGGTCACAGGGACAAGGGGTCTGGGATGTGACACTTCAGTGGAGACAAAGCAGAGATGGAATAAAGCCAATGGACAAACTGTCCAGGTTCCTCGTGGGTAGGCCTAGGGTGTGGTTACCGGCCAGACGGAGGAAGAAAGAAGGCCCCAGAAAGTGTTGCAATGAACATCATTGGTTAACCAGTACCTAGACTTGGACCTAACTATTCAGGTCAGGGGCCTCCTGGGAACTGTGTTTTTATATGTATGTCTTTGTCATTCTGTGTCTAGTTTCTTCGTCTGCGTTCCTGGAAGTGAGTTTACTGGATCAATAAGTAGAAATCTCTCTAGGGCTCTGGATCGTATCTGGGGCCAGAGTCTACTCTTGAGCATGGCTCGGCTGCCTCCTCCAATGGGGTCTATTCTGAAATGGAAATAGGGGCGAAGTCATCTGCTGAGAAGGAGAGAGGGGGCAAGAGGGTTTGAAAGAGATCAGGGAGGGCGAGAGGAGCCCCCCCGACCCCCTGCAAGTAGCTGTTTAACAAGAGTAACATGGAAGGAATGGAGGACCCCACCCTACCCGGGGTTAGGAGACCATGTGTTCAGTAATTGCATTAAATATTACCTATTGATTCACTCATTTTTAAATCCCCCTCCCCCATCACAACAGGTGCTTAATTTATGCTCGTGGCATTCCTCAGCATCAACTCCATCCTAAGCCCTTCCGGCTCCCTTGCCCGGCTCTCCAGCACACACAGGATTCGGCCACACAGTGACAGTTGCCTGATTCACGGCAAGTCCCTGGGACAGCTCTGCGTCTGTCTGCATGCACCGCGCTCACAGTCGGTGTCCCTGCATTCCCGGGGCCTCTGCCATCCAGTCCGCCCTCAGAAAGGTCACAGAGACGGAGAGCATGAAACAGCCATATGTCGCTCGGGGAAATCAGCTGTAGAACTAAAAAGAGCCCAGGGATATGAAGCACACCTGTTCTGCCACATTTCTCCCGTGGCCCGTGGCCTGGAGGGAATGGCCCTCGGTGGGTCTCGCTCTGCGGGGCTGTGTTCTCGGTCGGCTTCAGTCATGTGCCCCGTGCTGTTTCCCGCGGGCCCCGCAGCTCACCCACGGGAGCACCTGACCTTGTCTCTCCGACCCGCCGGGCCCTGGGGCTGGGGCTGCCTGGGGAGGCGGCTGTTCCAGCCCATGGCCACTGAGCCGCGCCCTCGGGGATGCCAGGCCGGCTGCGGACCTGCTCCATACGAGGCCGAAAAGAGTGAGGGGGACAGCCTACCAGAGAAGAAAGCCAACACAGAGAGACAAGCGTGGCTGAGAGATGCGGTGGCACCTAGATACTGTTCCAATGATGCTCTCAGAGCCCTGGAGGCAGCCTGGGGTCAGAAAGCCCTTAGACTCCCCCAGGAATGAGTACCCACGCGGTCCAAGATATGCTCACGTTAGTTCAAAGGGGGCTTCTGTCCTGAGCAACCAAACGACAGCAAGCAGAGGATCTTCAACTCCGGAGAACCAAAAGCAGATATTCTCGAGGAAGAGCGAGCCTCTACTCTCAGCGCCTCTCTAATTGATTTCTCTTTTCAATTTCTCAGAGCTGAAGGAAAACGGTCTTTCGACCATTTCTCTCCAAGGCTGGTACAAGTGGTCAATTCAATTTGCAGGGGTTTGTTGAGCCTTTCCTCTGAGCGACAGGGCCCAGTGCCCACCAGGTGGGAGGCCAGGGCTTGGCTCTTCGAAACCAGACAGCTAACTGGGTCTGGCTCTGATCTATAGAGCTACAGCGCCGAATTGAACCTGTGTTAAACCATGCATCCAGGGGCGATTAGCAAAGGCATCTGTTCCTATTTGCAGAGCTGTCGGGAAAGAGCGCTGTTCGATCTGATTTAACGCAACAAATATTCTTTGGGCTCCCTCTGTGTACATGGCTCTGTGACCAAAGGGGGCTGTTGTGACAAATGAAGCTTTGTCTGCCCTCAGGGTGCTCCAGTCTGGAGGAGGCAGAAATGGATACCCGCAGTGCTGATCCAAATCACGCTGTGAAGGATGTTGTGATGGGGGTAGGAGCAAAATGCTAGAGAGGCACCCGGAAGAGAGAGCCAGTTAATTCTGGCTGCGAGACGTGGGGGAGCCTAAGGGAAGTGCATGGCCGCCCAAGGACTGTCACTGGAGGAACAGACTCATGGAGGGGGGGCCCCCTCTCCAGCCCCTCCCTGTGCTTATGCTATGCCAGCTAGCTCCAGTTTCTTCTCCCAGCCCCTCCCATGCCTCTGGTATGCCTCAGGGCCTTTGCACCTGCTTCATGCCCTGCCCCAAGTGAGCTACCCCAGGCACCGTCTCTCTTCACTTCAGTTAACAAAGTCAACATTTAAAGGAGGAGACATTACTTTGCGACCTCAGCTTTCCAGATTCCGGACCACATCATGTTCCTGAAGCTCTCAGGACTTCTCTGTGGGGATGCCCTCCCTCTTGTGATACTTTTTTTGTGTCCCCCCTGCTAAGCCGCAAGAAGACCGGAATTTGCCCATCTTGTTTCAATCATTTGGTGCCACCGTGTTGGCTTAACGTGTGCTGAGTGAAAGTGCCGAGACCACCAGCAGCCCTACTAACTCAGAATGAGCATGTCAAGTGCGCAAGGCCTGGCGAACTTGAGGAAGGACATTGTCTCATTAATGACTACGGAACTGCAGTAACGACAGTAATAAATTTAAAGGTTTAAAAATTGTTATCAGAGATGACAGACTAGTATAAAAATGACCCTCGTTAATGAACCAAAGTTTTTCTTGCTTTATAGGCCTTTCCCCGAATTCTCCAGTAACAAAGCCTGGATTTCAATCGTGAGATCTAACGATTGGTCCCATTATTAGCTATCGACAACGACGCAGGATGATTTCAGATTAGATGTGCGCTATGCGTTTATATAAAGGGGGGACTCTCAATTTCTTTCCAGGAGTGTTGCTGTGCTCAACAGAAAGCACTTGGGCCTGTCGTCGCTTGTTGGGGGCTTGGCTTCTTTTTCATTTCTGAATCCCAGACAGCCAGAACTGTGTGGAGAAACTCAGAAAGTGAGCCTCATGTACTGGTGGAGAGCTGGGCTCTGGGCCCAGACAAGCTGAGTTGGCATCCCTGCCCCACCATAACCTCAGACACGTTTCTTAACTTCCCCGTGCCTCAGTTTCCCTATCTATCAGATGGGGTTATAAGAGTCCTTCTGTCATAGGCTAGTGTGAGAAATGATTCATGATGCCTATAGCATTTAGAACAGTGCTTCCCAGATACCATATAGTTAACTGCTAGCTCAAAAAGGGTGATTTTTAGGGATAAAAATATTTTTCATCTATTTTTTGCTCATAAGAGGTGATTCTTATATTTGCCACTGGACCTATCAAAACGAAGATACAAGGCTGCCAATCCCATTCATTGGCTATGAGTACCCCCCCACCCGATTTTTTTTTTTTAAGATTTTATTTATTTATTTGACAGACAGAGATCACAGGCAGAGAAGCAGGCAGAGAGCACAGAGGAAGAAGCAGGCTCCCCGCCAAGCAGAGAGCCCGATGCGGGGCTCGATCCCAGGACCCCAGGATCACAACCTGAGCCGAAGGCAGAGGCTTTAACCCACTGAGCCACGTAGGCACCCCCCTCCCCCGATTTTAAAAAAGATTTTATTTATTTATTTGACAGAGAGAGAGCAGGAGCACACAAGCAGGGGGAGCGGCAGAGGGAGAGAGAGGAAAGGCTCCTGGCTGAGCAGGGAGCCGGATGCAGGACTCAATCCCGGGACCTGGGATCATGACCTGAGCCAAAGGCAGATGCTTAACCAACTGAGCCATCCAGGCGCCCCTCCCCCCTCTTTTTTTAATTTGAAGAAACGGTGGAGCGGGAGGGAGTAGCTTAGACTCATCCTGGTCAGCCCAGGACAGAAGTCTTTGGTGTGTGTACCATAGTGTCCTGATGTGAATGGACAGGCAGGGGAGGAGTAGGAAGAGAGGAGGCAGTGAAATGAGGTTCGAAATATTCACTCTGAGTGCGGGTTTATATGCTTAGTTCTTCGGCAAGCCCCGGAGGCACACGTGCAATGAGAAAAACCAGATGGATACTCTCTGAAGATCAGCCCTGGCAAGGCACCCTGGAGAGGTGACCAAAGGTCAAGATCACAGAATAGGAATGTAGCTGCTGGGCAGAATCAGGCAGAAATGTTTTGAGGATGAGGTCTTCTGGCACTGAGTGGTGGACTCTTACCCCTTTCACGGCACAGAAACAGCTTAGTAGACTCTGGGCACGTTCTCCAGCTCTTTGAGCCTCAGTCTCCACACCCATGAAATGGGCATGATGGTAATAGTACCCCGCTCAGGGCTGGCAGGAGGAGTGAATGGCGGAGCATATGTAAATCTCTCAGACCCTGCCTGATACAAAGCCATTGCTTCCAGGTGTGTGCATTGGCTTCTACATGCTTATTTAATGACAGAGGATGAAGGAGCGGGTCCGGGGAGGATTGGGCAGTCAGAACTTCTGATGGAATGATCAGTCTTGCCTTTGAGAAGAACTCATTGCACATTGCTGATGGGAGGCTTGCACCATCAATGAAAGATGTGTCTTTGAATTTGCAAGGAAAAAGGAGAAGCAAAGTTTGGAATCTCAACATCTCGTCCCCCTCCCCCCGCCACGACTTTGGGAAGGGATCACCTTGCTTACCCTTAGCTTTCTCATCTGCACAGGGGTGACAAGGTGTCAGGTTACAGAGAATGTGGGGACCCAGACATGCACATCAGAAGAAGGCCAGATGCCCTTGAGGGCAGAGATCAGGTGTTAGGTCTATGAGCCTGAACACCATAGACTTCTGGCAAATTACCGGAAGCTAAGAGACCAGCGTGAACAGACTCTCCCTCAGAAGGAACCACCCTGAGGCACTTTGGTCTTGGACTTCTGTCTTCCAGGACTGTCAGAGAATAAATGTCTGCTATTCAAGCCACACATGTGTGGTGTTTTTGGACAACAGCCCCAGGACACTAATAAATGTCACTTCCTCCAAGAAGCCCTCCCTGCATGTCACTGTAGGTGCCCAACTGTGGTCCCCAACTGTGGTGATTTCAACGCATTCCATCTTGCCGCTACGGGCCGTCCAAAGCTATTTTCTGGCTGGATGTCCCCACTCTGGAGTGTGACCTCATTAGGTCAGGGTCTGTGTTGTGCTCACCACCCTGTATCTCAGCCTTACATGGTGCCTGGCAAAGAGGAGGCATGGAATCCATGTCTGATGGATGCACTGGTGAATGAATGAACGAACGCACTTTGAAAAGCAACAGTATAACGTTATGGTGTGTGACACGCGAGCCAAGGCACACTGAGAAGATCCTTCTCATCAGTCCCTATCTTCTTAGATCCGGGCAGGCCAACAGCAAAAGAAAATGCTGCCAATAGTGGGAAAATGGATATTGAGTCTAACTGAAATAGATTTTAGTTTGGAAAGACATGAATATACTAAAATCAATTCTGGATTATTTTGTCTGATCACACTTAGGAAAATGGGCCCCTACAGAACTCTGGAGCTGTGGGCTACTTCCTTTCCTTCTTGCTTATAAGTTCACAGCACAGGTGAGCCTGTCCTCACTCCAATGATTCCTTGTATGCATTATCTATTAACATTCTCCCTCTCTCCCTCATTCCCCTCTCCCTCTTTCTCCTTGACTGGTAAAGAAGCACATTTCGTTGTTCCTATAGTCAAGGTAGTTCCGTTGACTCACCTCTGGGAAGAAGTGAGCTCCAGGCCTCTTGGATCTCAGTGAACCACAGTAAAGCCGAAAGACCTCAGGATGGCTCGTGACTTCTGTGTCACCATGGGGCCTTGATTTCCTTCATGGGCAGCAGCATTTCCTGCCACAGCAAGACCAACCTGGGATCTGCTGTCTGCCTTGAGTGGCGTCCCTTATCTCGAAAACCAGTGGCTTGGACAAGATTCTTTCACAAGTCCCCAAGACCACATGACACCTTGAGTTTCTGATAGCCTCTGTCCTTGCTGTCAAACATTTCTAATTTATCCCCTCGTTCACCTCTTATTTAGTCACATGCTACATGCCAGGCTGGGCGCTGAGGCTGGAACAGAGAACGAAAGAGACCAGTGTCCCTTCTTGAGGAGTTTACATTCTCCTTTGGGTAGAACGACAATAAGCGAGTCAGTAATCTAACTAGATGGCACTTTAGAAGATCAATGTCACACGTTACATGTTAGAATAAAACCTTTACATATAGGACATGCATCTACTCTCCTAGAATATTCTACTCTACTAGAATAGAGTGCATAATCGAATATTACACAACAGCGTATAATAATATATGTGTAATGCTATATGTAATATGGAATAGAATAATATTTAATAGTGTATGAGCAGCTGAGACACAACAGATGGTAGGTTTCTGCTGCAAGAATAATACACTCAGCTCTAATTAAACATTTGATATCACCGCTGTGCTTGGCCCTACAGGCAATGTTGGAAAAGATGTGCCCCCCAATACTACATCATTGCACTGGTATTAGGGGGATACTATACGTGTACATGATCACATAGTGACGTGATAGTCATGTGCTGGGGGATGCCTAGTGTGTGTAGGAACAAGAAGGATGAAGCGACAACCTTCCTGGGGATTTATAATGTGGGCGTTGCAGGATAACATGGACTTTTCCTGATACAAGAGAAGAGAAAGGCATTCTAGGGAGAAGGGAACAGAATGCGCGGTGGCACTGAGACAGGCCAAAGCCTGGCATTTCGGGGGAATAAACAGGGCTTCGGTGTAGCCTGAGAAGACAGTAGGCTGTGACCAGGTAGATGATATTTAGAACCATCCACATACAAGACCCAATGATCTTCTTTCTTTTTTATTTTTTTAATAAGATTTTATTTATTTATTTGTCAGAGAGAGAGGGAGAGAGAGGGAGCGAGCACAGGCAGACAGAGTGGCAGGCAGAGACAGAGGGAGAAGCAGGCTCCCTGCCGAGCAAGGAGCCCGATGTGGGACTCGATCCCAGGACGCTGGGATCATGACCTGAGCCGAAGGCAGCCGCTTAACCAGCTGAGCCACCCAGGCGTCCCCCAGTGATCTTATTTCTAACACTGTTCAGTACAAGATATTTTCCAGGTGCAGTAGGGGCTTAGACACCTCATTCCCCAACTTGCGCCATTTTGATTGCCCTTGGCTTTCTGTTATTGAGCAGGTAAGTTCTCATTCTGCAGGCTGCCTATGGAGGTGGAGTAATCTTCTTACAGTTAAAAAAATATATATGTTCGCTAGCTTTGTGGTTGTTGTCTTAGTGTGAGATGTTGTATTTGATAGAAGCAGATGGATGAAGTCTTCAGAGGCCACTGTGCTAGGGAGTGGCCCAGTGGTGAGCCTCTGCCAGCTGTAGTCAAAAATTGCTTTTACCACCGCTGAGTTGCTACTGACCCTCAGAGCATAACCAGAGGGTTAGCAGAAGTACGGAATTTGCATAGAGGTTCACACAGGGATGGTAGGGATCAACTCATCATGAATATAATTACAAAAGAGTGATTAATGCAATAAATCATCTGGCTGTCTGGTCTACCTTTACAAGCAACTTGAAGAACCAGCCACAGGGCAGATTACAGTTTTATGCTTAAAAAAATCCAGATGTTTTGATATCACACGCACAGTTTCTAATTGGCATAGGCATTTTCCACAACACAAGATTTCTCACCCTGCTGTCTGTGAACAATTAAACTCAGGAAAGCACACACCACTCTCTTCCTTTGCTGGAAGAATTCTGTTTGGATGATGGCTTCTATTTATAGACCATGCTTGTATTTGTACAAATGTTTCCCTTCACTCTCTTCTACTCAAGAAATCCAGCTGCAGACCTGCTGTTTCAAGAATTTCTGAAGTTTGAACACTAGGAGATTTAGCTGATGATTTCATGTTTTTCTATGACCTTGGTGCAGGAGAAGAAAGCAATGAACTCACCCTTTCTAAGTGAAGATAAATGGGGGATGTGGGTATTGGCTGTTTTACAGCTAACCCCTTGTTAATTACGTGATGGGAAGTTGGGAACGCAATTTGCAGTAGATGGCTCCTGGAGTCCTTGGGCAAGGTGTTGGCCCAGACAAAGATGGACCAGGAACTGATGTAATCAGAAGTTGTGTTCCTGTTTGTGTCGTTGGAAATTGTTGAAATCTGTGCATTGAAATTACTCTGTTCTCTTTTCTCCAAATATTCTATTTCTTTATGTATTGGGAATCCCCCCATCACTGCACAAAGCATGGCACAAAAATCCCAATAGTGTATGTTTGGTTTCATTTAAAACTTCAGACACTTAGAAAACTGTCAGTTAGGTGATTTCACAGTATCACGGAAACAAGTATCCTATATTTCACCATGACAGCTATAAAAAGCTTCACGGGAAGAGGGAGGATGGACTATTTGGAATAAGATTTAATCATCTTTAAAGATTTATCTCGTTGTTAAAATGTCTTGGACTCCACCTTCCAGAAAAGTTACTTGAGTCTGATAATTGAGATGGGTTTGATCTTGTAAGCAATAGGTGATTGGCTTTCTGGATTAATCTCTATTGAGCAAGCAGAATGTGTAATTACATGGTCAATGTTTAGACATAGGCATGCCTGAATTTAAAGGGCTCTCCTAGGGGTGCCTGGGTGGCTCAGTGGGTTAAAGCCTCTGCCTTCGGCTCAGGTCATGATCCCAGGGTCCTGGGATCGAGCCCTGCATCGGGCTCTCTGCTCAGCGGGGAGCCTGCTTCCCTTTCTCTCTCTCTGCCTGCCTCTCTGCCTACTTGTGATCTCTGTCTGTCAAATAAATAAATAACATCTTTAAAAAAAATAAAATAAAGGGCTCTCCTAGGGGAAGTAAATGCTGAGGGAGGAGAGTTTTATTCAAAGCCCTCAACCATACGGCATGGAACCCTGGCAGACGGGACAAATCTGTTCACTTTAAATAGACTTTTGGTAAAAGAAGGCACAGAAAGGGATTTCCTAACCACCAAACAACCCAAAACAAATGAAGATTCAAGAGTAAAAGAAACTCCAGGTATTCATGTCCATTCCAGACCGAGGGGCTCCAAAATGGAAGCTTGCCACAGATTACGCAGCTCAACTCTCTTGAAGTTAGAGTGACCTTGGTTACTGATATCGAGGAGGAGATGCAAACATTTTTTAAACTTTTCACTGACATGAGTTGAGTTTGAAGCCAATAGTAAGAGAGGGTGTGGGCACTGAGAAACTATTTCATGATGGTTCTTTAATCCATATTTTTAACAAAGATATGAGGCTTCTTGTGCCATACTGAATTCCATGTTCACATCTATTGCTTTTCCTTGATGGTCCAGATTAAAAAGCAGAAAAAAAATCAAAGTTTTCTTTGTTGATGGTAATTGGGGAAAACTTCTCCTAGAATGGCCCTCAAATTTAGAATAATCAAGAATATGTATTTAACACAAAAACTCCCACCTATATGGAAGCACTGGAAAACTACAAAGGCAGCCAGAATGTGAGAGTCAAGGATCGTGCATAGAGGGAAGCCCACTGAGGCCAATATCTTTTCTTAAAAAAAATATTTTATTTATTTATTTGACAGAGATCACAAGTAGTCAGAGAGACAGGCAGAGAGAGAGGAGGAAGCAGGCTCCCTGCCGAGCAGAGAGCCCAATGCGGGGCTCGATCCCAGGACCCCTGGGATCATGACCCAAGCCGAAGGCAGAGGCTTTAACCCACTGAGCCACCCAGGCACCCCACTGAGGCTAGTATCTTATGGGACTTTTACACTTACAGTATTTTCTAAATTGTAATGGCACAGGGACAAGAGGTTCAAGATCTGAGCAGGAAGCACGAGCTAAGTGGTCAGGAAGCCAAGCAGAGCTTTCAGCAATCTCGTGGGGTTGAGCTGACAACTGAAATTCAGGGTCTCTGAGGTAGAAGAGCCCCTGTAAACATACCAGACTTTCAGTGAGGGCCCCAGAAACGCTGCACCTGAGGACTAAGGAATACCAGGAAGTAGATTAGCCCCCAGAAGAGACTGAAACTCAACCATAAACCAGCTCGATCCTAGACCTATTTAAAGTCACCTTTTTCTATGCTTATTAGTTTCAGGAAATAAAAGTAAATCCTTTCCTGAGGAAGAGAACATCAGCCAGAGTCCCAAATTCCCTTTTAAAAAAATTTCACATGTGTTATTCATAATTGCACTTAAAAAACGTTATAGGCAGGCCAAGGGACCATAACACATCACCAAAAAAGAAGTGAAAATACTGAAAATAGAAATAGACCTAGACGTGATCTAGGTACCGGAGTTATCAGACATCGAATTTAAAGTATCTCTGAGTAAAACATTAAAAAAACAGATAAAATGGAAAATTGTAGCAGAGAATTTTAATATATAACATAAGTTCATGGGAATTATACTTAAAGTACAAAAGGTGGAATTAAGAGCTTGATAGATGGATATAATAGATAGACATAGCAGAAGAGAGAACTGGTGAACTGGGAAACAAGTCAGCAGAAGAACAGACAGTCTGTCTCTCTCTAATTATATATTATTATATTATATATATTATATATGTAGTTATATATAAATATTAGAATTGGCAGACTTAAACTCATGTATACGGTCTTGGCATTACACGTGAATGGACAAAATAATCCAAGTAAAAAGACTGGGATTATCGGAACTGAAAAATAAAAACCCATATATACTCTGCCTATAAGAAAGGCACTTTAACGTAAGGTTACAGAAAACTTGAGACAAGAAAGAATGGAAAAAATGAAGCATGACTACACTAACCTTAAGAAAGTTATTCTAATACCAGACGAAGTAAGTGTTAAAGCAAACAACATTTCCAGAGGTAGAGAGTAAGTTTTGCAATAATAAAAGATCAAAACATCATAAAGATATAATAATTTTAAATTTGTAAGCAGTTAATAACAACAGCTTCAAGCATACAAAAAAATTAGATCAACTAACAGGAGAAATAAAGATATCTATAATCATAGATATTATATCTATCCTTTCAGTCACTGATAGCATAAAAAGATTAACAAACAAAATATAGAGGATTTGAACAAAAATGTTAAATAACTGTAGATTTCACATTACTTTTACGTGCACTTGGGCCATTTATCAAAATGGATCATATTCTGGTTGTAAAACAAGTCTCAATAAATAGCAATGGACTATAACCATATCAGTATGGTCTCCAGCCACGGTGGAATTAACTAGATGTTAATAGATTCTAATTATGTGGAATCAAGCAATACACATTTAGGCAGTGGCGAGTGAGGGGGATTTTAAGAAGTTCCTGAGCTACCGATCAGGTTCTATTTCTTGATCTGGGTTTCGCATTTGACTTATTAATCATAAAATCACTCAATATTTGTGTACTTTTTTATGTGAAAGTTACATGTTTACTTAAAGAAAGGCCATGAAACCTGAGTTAGGCATATTAATTAATATTTAGAAAGACATTTTGGAATGATTTGGAATGATTTGATAAAATAAGTAAGCAATTATAAACTCTTAATTTGGAACAATATTGTAGGTCAATATTCCTTTTCTTTCCAACTATTAGGGAAATGAGAGAAAATTCAGATAAAAGTTTAGTGGATTCTACATGAAGGTTCACGGCAGCATTATGCACAACAGCCAAAAAACCAGACACAGCCCAAATATCCACCAATGGATGAATTGATAAACAAAATATTGTAAATCTGTAGAACAGAGTATTATTCAGCCATAAAAAGGAACAAAATTCTGATACGTGCTACAAGGTGGAGGAAGCTTGAACACATAGTGAAAGAAGCAAATTACAAAAGGCCACACACTGCACGACTCCACTTATATGAAATGTCCAGTATAAGCAAGTCCACAGAAATACAAGAAAGATTAGTAGTTGTCACGGGTTGTGGGGAAATGGGGATGGGGAGTGACTGTTAATGGGCATGGCATTTCTTTGGAGTGATGGAATGTTCTGGAATTAGCAGTGATGGATGCATCTTCGTGAGTCTACTAAAAGCGAATGATTTTACATTTTAAAAGGGTGAACTTTATGGTATGTGAGTTATATCTTTAAAAAGTTATTAAAAATACTTAATGGAATGTGAAGCAGAGTGGCAAAGTTAAGGAATGCAATAAATAGATGTTATCCTGACATCATTCTGCATCAGATCGTTCATTAAGAGGAAAAAGTAAATTTCTAACACCAGAAATAAAATAGCTCCTTGATTGCCTGATAAACCAATAAATGAAGAGGAGTGAATCATGATGAACACATTGGTAAAGATTTAAATATCTCGTGATTTAACCTGCCATGTCAACATCACCAAAAATATAAAACTCTTAATATGCCTCAAAACAAGGGCATAGGTGACCCCCATGGATGACATGGTTAATAAGGGTTATCAACTTTCACAAAAGCATTTGAAGTTGTACAGCTACATATTTGTGTACATCGTATGTAATTGTGTGTGTGTGTGTGTATGGATACATACTTGAATGAGAAATCTGTTATTTTCTCAGATTTAACACTTCTCTACATTTACATGAGTTTTCCAATGATGAAATGTGTTGTGAAGATGAAAAAACACGTTTCTAAAATCTCAATCATACAGAGCAAGTTTCTATCAACCCTACCAGAGGAAAGACTAGACTGTTTGTTGTCTTTCTATAGAACCGAAATTACATAGTTACTACATAAGGATGAGACCACGGAGTATGCCTTCCAATGTGTAAGAGTAAAGGGTTAATTAGGCAGCTAACTAATAAAATATTTTTATTATAACAGCTCATAGTCCACAGAAAAATAAGATTCCCAAGGCATTTGGGATCTGGGAAGATTTCTGGAGACCCTGGCTTTTAGGATTTGGAGACTGACCTTCCACACCCACGTGGTAACACAATTCGAGCATCTGCCCGTGGCTCAGTTTCAGCTTGCTGGCTTCCTGTTCATGCCCTTTACCTTCACCCCTCTATGAAAATCACATGAAAATCTATGAAAATCACAGTGTTTACCGATCTCTCATCTGCCAGCTGGAGGATTGGACCTTTTAAGTCATATGCCATTTTTATTACAGATGTTGTAATGTCATAGCTCAAACCTAGCAATATTTACCTTAGAATTCATCAAACTGCCAAAAAAAACCCCATAAAAAAACAAACCCAAGTTATTAAGTTTAAATCACCAATTGCCATACTAAGGTAAAACCTGAAAATTAATTGATTGGAAAAATGAAGAAAAACTCAATGTCTGAAACTAACATTTCGTAGAATCTTTGTGTAAGGAAACTCAAAGCAGATTCTTTACAGGGAGATAAGAGCTTCCAACCCAAATATTCGCAAAAGTCAATGACAAAAATTGAATTCATGTATCAGTCTTAAGTATGACCTTGGTTCATCTTATCTGGTGACATATTTTTAATGTTAAGATGACCTTCTGGAAGCATTCAGCAAACACTGAATTATTGAGTGCCTACTGGGACTGGGACTGAGAACAAGAGAGATGTGGCCTTGCCTCTCAGCAAGCTTATAGTCCCTGGAAACAATCACGATGGAACACACAGATGAGCCGACTTCATGCTAAGCATTTACTTTTAAAAATAGCCTTTAAAATATCTCCTTCTTCAGGAACAACCCTTATATTGTCCAGGATGGCAACACGCCAACTCAAGGTGGAATTATATCTCAGGCTCCCTTACAGATAAGGGAGACTAAGGAGACGAAAGCAGAGTTCATGTGGGTTTCTGAGGGAAGCTCTTCAAATGGCATTTACTTATGTGGCAGGTCCTTCTTTGCCCTTCTCATTTCCTGCTTCTTTCTTCCTGTGATGTAGCGTGATGGCTGGTGCTGCAGTGACCCTATTGTACTACGAGGCAGCCTTGGAGGAGATAGAGCAGCAAGATAAGAGCAATCAGGGACACTGGAGATGTCACTGTCTCAGCACATTGGCCTGGGACTGTCTACCCACACACTCTCGTGTGAAAGAAACCATACTTCTACCTACTTTGACAAAGTGTTATTTCCGGTTGCTCTCATTTGTGGCCACACATAACTTCTCTTTCAAACATAACAAAAATCCATATCTCTACAGATGGAAGATCACATCAGAAAGAATGAAACCAACAAAACTATATACTCCTATGAACTTCCTCAGAAATGTCTTACTATATCTAGAAACCTGTATATGACAACATCTTGGGTGGTTTTTCTGGACATCCTCAAATGCAAATGCCCACCATTTCCATTCTGGAATGATTAAACCTCGACTTCCGTCTGTAAACATTATTTCAGCTTCAAGATCACAAGCAGCATGTTTCCTCTCTGCTCGTTGTATATCCTATTGCCCTGCCTCTTCCACACTCCAGTGGCCACTGCACTGGGCTGAGCTCTCCTCAGGACTTCTCTTTCCCCCCTTAGCAGGTTTTTCTTGGCCTGTTTTGCTTTTGTTCACAGTGATGCATTTTACTGATTCTGCCACCTCTCCTCCAGAATTCCTTTTCCCCTTGAACTCTGGGGTCTGAACCATTGATTTCAAATGAACAGGTTCGTAGATCCCATTAGGGGAAAGCAGCAGCCTTTCAACATGGGAAGAGATGCCACTTTGGATTAAGAATGTTGGTGGACCTTTTACATTTTAGAAACTTTACCACCAATTTGCTCACCACCACGATCGAGGTCACCACCAGCTTCCTCGTCGCCGCTTTCATCCCAACCTTGCCCCCACCACCACCTTCCTTAGCCCCATCAACAGGTGAAGAGACTATAACAGATGCTTAACATGCTCATATCCATGGTGGGATCTGAATCCAGTTCTGGTTCCAGAGCCCTTCTCTTCCCCTCCGTGTCCTACTACCTCTGGCAATTCTGGCTTCCAAAACGTAGGAATCCCTCTCAACAACAAAGAAATCAGCCTTCCAGGAATTTGTTAGAAAATCTAACTGTGAACTTCATTTATCCGACATTGGACAAAGACTACTTTGGGACATCTGATACCCAAGAAGGACAGTTTCATGGACTTGCTAGTTCCTGTTCCTCTCATTTGATTTCTTACATCTCTGTAGGAGTTGAGACATCACTTTTTCCCTGTGGGAATGTCAAGCTTGTTGTCCAATGTCCATTTGAAAAGTTCTGTGCTTTTGCTGATATCCACCCGTGAATATATTTTCATGATGCTACTCAGTGTCTCTTACTCTTACTTAAGATCTGAGTTAAATGTTTCCTTGGCCTCAATGGCATTAACAACAACAATACAAATCTCTCCCTCACAGTATTTAGTTCATGACTAGGCACACACTGCTTGTTTTCTGAGCCACAGGAACTAAATTCAGGGCTGGACTGAATTAATTAGTCTCACATACCTGGTAACATTGCTAGGTCTCCTTATTTTAGATTGGGGTTATGTAATTTTTATTTTCATTACAAGGTCTATATTGAGTATGAAAACAAGCCTTTAGTACTTTTTTTGGGAATAGCTTTGGATATAGAAATTCTGCAGGTAAACCAGCATCCCCCAGCGAATGTCTCATGGGACACCAGCTCAGTGAGCCAAGATGAGGTGACTGGGGAAAAATTATTCCCGGGGCCACATAAGTCTGAAAAACCCTACAGACTATCCATGTCCCTCTTAGAGAAGTAAAGCATTTTAAACGTACCCGGGAGTGTTGTGGTAAAAGAAATCCTTCTTCTCCTCAACCCCGTGTCACCCGTATCTAGCTGACCCTGAAGTCTTCCCCTGCCCTGCAATGATGTAACTCACAGAACTAGTTTTTTGGAATACCAGTTTGCGCAACTCGGGAACAGTGGGCATTGTTTTAGCCGTCATAGGAACATGTCATGGGAAGCAAGAGAATGAAGCCTTATTAGCTATTTTGGTTTCTGCCACGTGGAGGTTGGAATCCCGAGTGCCCAAGACCCCCCCGGGAGAGGGGGAGATTTCCACCCTGAATGTGTCATGCATGCAGGGCTGCTGGGGAGGAAAGGGCACTAGGGAGCCAGAGCGCCCTCCTTTCCTGAGCCACCTGGGGTAGCCCTGGGACGAGAGGGAGACAGAGAGAAAGAGAGAGAGAGAGAGGTGTGGGGCAACTGCAAATCCCAGACCTGTGCCTTTTAGGAAGAAGCATAATATTGCCGTTAGTGGCATGCATGGCTCCCTGGGGGCTGGGTTCCCATCCCAGTTCCGTCACTGACTCTGTCCGTGACCTTGGAGCACTTAGCTAGATTCTCTGAGCTGAAAGTAAGCTCCCTTACCGGTAACGAGCGGTTACTGAAACCCATTTCACATGGTCAAATGAGGCAAAGAATCTCAGGGAAGAGCCTCGTTGGGGCTGACGGATGACCAGGAAAGTCCCAGCCAATGCCAAAGGCTATCTTTACCCATCCTGTGCTCTTGGTCAGTAAGAGGGGTGTCAGATCCTTGGCCCAGGCCCTGACACCCCAGAGAAACCACGGCATTAGTGTATTTCCGTCAGAGGCATGGTGCAAATAACTTCCTGGTTTGGACACAAATTCAGCAAGGGAATGTAATTTTGTGTACCTAGCCCGGCCCCAAACATTGCTCCGTTGGAATAAATGGGGCCCTGCAACCATGATCCATAATCATAAAAGCCCAAGAGCCGAGAATAAATAATGGCTCTTCCAGACAAGCTAACTTGGTGATAATTTATAAGCTCCTGGGCCACCTTGTTACTGCCAAGAAAATCTGCTTTACCTTCTCGCTGCTGCTCCATCTAGCCTCTCAATCTGTACTCGCTGGGAAAAACACTTATTGTTATGCTAAAATCACAACGGGCCTCACATAACTCAGTGCGAAACAACACCGATAAAACTAGGAAAATGGCACTTGGGCATTAAAAGTTATTTTCTTATGGACTTTAACAAGATTCAGTGCTTTTGTTCTCACAACGCTCTCTCCAGCTTTATGTACACACAAAAGACACCAACGTGAAAAAGTACGAAAGAGCAAGCGACGCCCCCTCTCCTACGGGGAGGGTTTTTGTTGGCAAACCGGCAGCCGGCAGGGCCTGTAGAGCTCGGGACTGATCGCGCTCAGCGACCGTGGCTGTGAGCAGCTGGGGTGGTGGGCGGCGGGCAGTGGGCGTTTACCTCTTTCTTGGTGAATTTTGGCGAGTGGTCATTTTTGTCATCGATCATGATTGTCGCCGTGGCTGTGCCTGTTAACCCAACATCCAGTCCTGCCATGTCTTGAGCCTCGATGATCAATTCATACTTGGGATTTTCCAGAGTCTATAAAGCAAAAACACAACAGACAAGATGGCACTTAGGTTTGGGCTGCCGCCTGGGGTGTGGGGGTCGCAGGGGCTACACCCCCCCCCCTCCCCACCGGGGGCCGGCGTCCCGCACCCACAGAGCCTGCACCTGTTCTGCATAACTGTGCCTCTGGCGTCTCTCCAAGATGCGACTGTCACGGTTCAGACAGTCGTGGGGACGGAATCCGTTTTCTGTCCTTGTTTAAAGGGGCATTCGGTACATTCCGGACTGTCGCATTTCCGGGCTTTGGGGAGACCACGCACGTCTGACGTTTACACCCATTTATGTCATTTCACAGTGACCTCATGAAACGGATCTACAACGGAGGTCAAAGTGGGATTCCAAGACGGGGACAACGATGGCAGCTCCGGGAACTCACCTTTACTGAACAACCAGCTCACCAGGCACGGGGTACCGGATTTTGTACTTAACCTTTCCAATACGTGTGTGAAGGCGTAGATGTGGTTCTCATTTTACAGGTGAAAAAAATCCCAACTGAGGTTTGGAGTCGCCGGCACTGCATTTCTTGCGTGTCATTTGTGGGCATTTGCCTCTCACGTTAGGTTAATTTTGGAAGATGCACTTAAATCCATGAATACTTTCACGGCTATTTTTCCTCCCGTGTTTAAACACTCAAAAAACATCTACTCAAGGGGGTCTGACCCCAAGACTCATACGTAACAACCCCTGCCTTTACATTGTCTTCTGGAACGGATTTGCTCGTCTTGGCCAACAGTCCCCCCATTCTTCTTCTGGTAAAGCAGCACCCCACTTTTCCTCTGGGTACCTACCCATCACCTATTCTTTGCCCATGGGGTTGGGGTTGGACTGCCGTTCCCTGACTGCCACCCCGCCAACTTTGGGGACGAGCCCTGATGAGAGAAGCAAGTAAGTGTCTGCCATTCCAGGGGGACGGTGACACGTCCAGGCTCGGGACCTGTGTTTGACATTCGGGAGAAAGAAGCTCTGCGTCCCTGTGGTCTGAGCCCGGAAGCATGTGGCCTGGGGGCTAGATGAGCTGTCTCATGACCACAGCTGGGCTGGGGTGGGGAGCCCCATCTGAGAATGAAGCCCATCTTCTGACAGAATGAGACTTGAACCCAGCGATTGTACTGGATCACTTTATCAGGCCACGCCTGAAGCCAGTCTTGCCTGTGGACTTTTTAGCTAATTACGGCATTAATTTTCCTTATTTGCTTAAACCATTTTGGAGTGTTTTCTTAATCACTCACAGAGTTCAAGTTGAATCACCTTCAAATAACAAACATAAAAGGTCCTACCAGTTGCAAATCGTCTTGCTGGTATGACAGCTTCAAAAGCTGTTGGTTATACCAACCAACAATTAAGAAATACCATGGGAAGCAAAAAACAAAAACACAGTGGGGATCTAGAATTTCCTTGTAAAATCAAGAGTTTACGTGATAAGTTGTAACAGCTCAATGCTAGCTGTCCCCAAAACTATCCAGCATTTTTAAAGAGTGTTTGGCTCCCTAGGGCACCTTCAATTGGTTGTTTCTTAATTAAGAGCTTCTGAACTACTAACTTAAGGAGTAGGAGTTCTGTTGTATGGTTTGGGAGGCTCTAAACTCTTAGATTTGGGAAAAGGAGTGGGTTGGTGAGACAAGCCTTGGACAGGATTATTCACAATGTTTCCCACTCCCTGGCTTCATTACAGTTGACATCTAACGCCGCGTAAATTTTAGGTGCACACACACTGATTGGATACATGTATGGATTGTGAAATGAGCTCCACTGGGATGGAAAGCCACAATTCTCTAACTGCTGAGTGCAGAATTCAACACCAAATCTCGTTCTAGGCGATTCTGATTGTACCGGTTCAGTTCCATCTACTCTCAAGCTCAAGTTGGAAAATCATCAGCTTAATTCGAGTCCACAAGTTGGGTGGGATTTACTATTTGCCATAAATTCTGCAGCTGGACCATATGAAACCAGTCAATTGGGCCCATTTTCAAAATCTTCCCTGAGTGTCTCTGGACATAAAACCACCAGCCAGGTCTAATTTCTAGTATAACATTTTTACTTTTCTAATAAAACATTACATGGTTTTGGAAGCATTGAATCATAAAAATAAGAAATTATATGAGTTTTTCTGATAGTGAAGAGATCGGGGCAAACTCAATAGCCACTTTCCCCATTTAATGCCATTGGCCAATATCATTTCCTGACATCATTTTAAGGGTTGATAAAATATAATGCTATGCATACTTTGTAATTTACTTCATCATCTTATTAGGACTTTTGGTTATTTCTAGTCTCCAAACATTTTTGACAATTGCAAATCACACTGCGATGAACATCTTTATTCAAGAAGTTTTCTATACACTTTGACCATTTGTATTTTGAATGCTAGATTCCAAGAAGTAAGTCAAAGAGTATAAACATTTTTAAGGCTCTTTACAGCTGACCCTTGAACAATGTGGGGGGCTAGGGGTGCCCAACCCCGTGCTGTTGAAAATCCATGTATGACTTGACTTCCCAAAAAAGCTAAGCCTACTATTGACTGGAGGCCTTACTGATAACATAATTAATTAACACATATTTTATATGTTATATGTATTCCACACCATATTCTCCCAATAAAGGAAGCTAGACAAAAGAAAATGTTAAGAAAACCATAGGGAAGCAAAAAATACATATTTAGTGCTGTGCTGTATTTACTGAAAGAAATCCATGTATAATCCACACAGGAAATCGCCGTTGTTCATGGGGCATTTGTATTCCTATCTCAATACTGCTTACCTAGAAGACCTGACCAATTTCCCTGTCAGTCCTCCTAGAACATTTAGTATATGATCCTGGGCATGGCTTCTCCCTAAAGAACAGCTGATCTTGTCCCATGACGTAAACTGGGGGCCGAGTGTCGTTGTGGGATCTTTACCTAACAAGGCTGTGAATTCCCCCCAGCATTGCCTTGTCCCAACACGCAGTGCGGGTTACTATGGACACACCCCACAGGACAGCTTTAAATACCAACTAGTGGACACATGTTGCTCTGCTTCCCCAGTGACCCCTCCCTCTTCCCCTTGGACCCAGGCTCTCATTCCTTGGGCGGGGGTGGGGAGGGGGAGACGGCGGGCGGGGGGGCTCACTGCTTCCTCACTCTCAGCCCAGGTGGAGTTCAGGAAGGGTTGACTCTATCCATGACAGAGGGATGGTCACGGGGCTCAGGCCCAGACAATCAGAGTCTCCCCTTCCCATGACCTTGTGATGAGCACGTAACTCAAGTCAGGCCACCCAGGACTGAAACTCAAAATTCCAGGACATACTTCCTTTACTACTCTTGGGAAGAAGGAGTTCTCTTTCCTTTGGACTTGGAGGTGGTCGGACACAAATCTGGAGCTGGTAGTGACCACTTACAAGCACACAGAGAAAGTCAGCCCGAGAGAGGAGACGGTACAGAACCACCCGTAGGAAGAGATGGAGTTCTTTCAACATTATTCGAGCCATTTCATCGTGATCCTTGAAGGCAGAATCTCCCCCTCATATTTTTTGAGTTCTAGGAGCTAATAAATTTCGCCTTTCCATAAGACATTTAAATTAAATGTTCCATGAGTAGCAACAAGGGAGTTTTGACTAATACTACAACTAATGCTGTGATCAATTACCTGGCTATTTGCAAGAAAGTGTGAGAGATATTGTATGATCCCATAGTATCACAACAGCATTCCAATCATCTTGTGCATACGTTATTTTCCCTTCTCCCCTCCATAGAAACACTTTTGTTTTTGGACCAGAGAAAGTTAATTCTAATTTTTTCCTTCATTAGTTTTACATTCATTTAACTGGAAGTTACTAAGCATTTAATCTAAATAGTGTGCTGGGTGCTGGGAATACAGGGTCATTTCTTCAAGGAGCCGAGGGAAGTTTCAGGGTTGGGCATGGCTACAGCCATGAATGATAGCACCAAAGTGGAGTTGGGCTAAGCAGACACAGGTACGAATTCTTAGGATAGCTCAAAGGAAAGACGCATCGGCGTAACTCTCTTGTAATTGGACAAATTTTATAACGAATTTTTAAAAATGGACTGGTGATTCCCATCTCCTGAAGTAAATAAAACTTTACGAGTGCAATGAGAAATAGATTGATTAACCACGCTGAAAATCAATTAGACAATTAAGGAGATAAATTGTGTGGTTTGGGATGAGATGTTTGCAAAGTCTCAATTTTGGCACATGTAAGGCTACTATGAACACATGTGTTTATTCTTGGAGAAATACCCAGTTGTTTTAGGCAAATAGAAAAATACGATCGTTTCTAGAGCGGAAAGTGAGGACTGACCTCCCCCTTTCCCCAGCCCCACCTCCGAGAGGCAGTTACCATTCGTGGTCTGATGTCTCCTTCCTTTTCCCACACATTACACAGGCGCGTGCACACACAGACACACACACACCCCATACGCACACATCTTCAAACAAGTGATACCGTTCACACGGCTGTGCAAATTGTTCAGCCCTATCACTGTTGTCCCAGGGTTGTCGAGCGCATGGTCTGGACCCGCCACCGTTCACGCAGCCCTCCGTACTGGATGGTCCCTCGTGGAACTGTTTCCAAGCTTTCTTCCTTAAAAGCGACCTTAAGATGACAAGTCCACTGGCTGACAGTATTTGGGGATATTTCTTTGCTGTGATCAACAGCATTGCTTTCCGCAATGACAGCAGTGACAAGAACCGAACAACCGATAATAAACGCAGCCTCCTTGGACAGGTGAAACACTTGGAGAGAACGTCACCCGAATCCTCTCGCTCTTACACCACTGGAATGGCTTCTTCCAATCACCCCTGCCCCACTCCCCACGCCAGCTGAGCCTTCTCCAGGAAGTCTTCCGTAAATGCCTCGCTCCCGCGGTCACTCTCTCTTGAAGTGTACGTACCCCTGCTCATTTCCCACAGAGCGGTCCCTTGCCTTTGTTCCTCTGCTGGAGAAGACTCCAAGCAGCCCACAGCTGCCGTTGATATGGATAAATAGGTCCCAGTGGACCCGTGTCATGTTTGTCTCCCTCGCACTGTCGACTGACCACACGTAACTCCCTGCTCAGAGCTGGGACGATCAGATTCTGGGAATATGAAATGTGGACTCAGCCCTGGGGAGACAGAAGGCAAGGCAAACCTGCTTGCCTCTTGCCATGTTACCCCTAAGCCCAGGATAGGCTTTTGCTTTCCTGAATGGTTTGGGATGAAACTTCCCATCCTGGTCCTTCTCTCTGCCCATGAGGAAGGTGGCCTGCCCCTGGGGGGCGGGACCTTCAGCTGTCCAGCTGTCTTCTGTCGCTCAGTGGGTGAACTCACCGGAGGGTTGGAAGCCCCACCGTCCTCTCGAGACCAAACTGCTATCTCTCAGGACAAGGACCTTACCTGATTCTTGTGTTTCTTTCTCTCGACTCACTCAGGGCTCACTGGGGCCATGGGTGTGGCCAACTCCAATAGAAAGAGCCTTTTGGGCCTTAGGCGGAAGGCACTGCTCTAAACAGAAAGACGGGGCTGCGTGGCCACGATCTGGGACCCTACCGCCTCCTGGCTCTGACTCCTGCCTCAGTTTTGGAACACACTCCACAGTTTCCTCGGAAGAGTCTTTTGGGCACCAAAGCCAGCCAGAATCGGTTTCCGTCCCCTGGGCTGAAGCTTGTGCTACTTGTTCACCAAATCCTATTTCTTTGGACTCCTGGGCACGCAGCAGGACTGTCAGGTGAACTTGTGGGATATGGACAGAAGTGACACTGGCGGGGTCCCTGAGCCTCCCATATAATCCTGTGTGTTCTCCATTTCCCAGAAAGGAAGAAGCCTGGATCTCCAAAGGGCTGCGTGGAGCAGAGCCACTCCACCCCCCCTGCCTCGGACTGCGATGTGAACAACACACAAAGCCTCCTGCAGGCTTCCGGGAAGTCGATTACAGAGCTCAGCCTACCCTGACTAACGCGAAGGCTGTGTTTCCCGTTCGGCTGTATCTGGGATGCCCATTTACCATCTCCCCACGTGGGTGACAAAGTTTTCAAGGGCAAGGACCGTGCTTTTGACCCCGCCACCCAGCCGGTACGCAGCCAACAAGGTGGGCGATTTACTTTCATTACCGTTAATGATGATACATTACTGTTTCCCCGGACCAAATTCTATCTCCAAGGTCTGAGCATATCAGCGGCATTTCCCCACCACAGTCATTTATTCTCAGGGAACAGCTTATACCTCGGGGAGCTCTTGCTCAAGGAGATAGGATTTTATTCTGACCAAGAAATGCACTGCGTCAAAACTGGGAAAATTAAATTGGCTGTTCTGATTTTATTTTAAGCTCTTTGATCTGGAAGACCTAACGGAGAGAAAAGCTGCTCTCTTGGTTTGGAACCTACAGCCACGCTCTTTGTATCGCGTTTGCTACTTTCTCCTGCGCGTCTGCTCGCCACCAGGTAACAGACAGCCCAGAAACGGAAGGAAGCTGGCGTATCTACGGGAGGAAGCCTCGGGTGTGTCTCCACAGACATAGGCCGGGTTCATGGATCACACTGGTATAAAAACCAAACATCTCATCTCGAAAAAGCAAGAATCAAGCCATGTCATTAAACACGGCACACAATCAATCACTAGACCCTTGGTGTTTTCCAGGGCCCTGATGACATCCATAGGAGGATGCATTTAACGGAACATTTATCACTAATAACAAGCATAATGGTGGCTGTGGGAGGGGAATCAACTCCGAATAAACATTACAAGGAGAAAGGTTTTGCCGTTAACCCACACTGTGCCCTGTCGCTCTCTTGTCTCGTCCCGAACGCTGTCCCCATGTCTCTCCACACTTTGTTCCAAATGGATTTCTTCCCAGGGCCCCCAGCTTTTTCTTCAGTTTCGACATTTCCATCCTTATTTCTTTTTTCCTTCCAATTTTGTTTACTTTAGTTGGTGGTAAGAACCTCAGAAGTCTTTCCCCTCATCACGTGTTTGATGCCCTTGTGAAAATTTTGGCTTTTGAGCTTGGATGCGGAGCCGGACTCCGTCGATAACAGAACTTTGTTGCGGTCGTGCGTTCTTGAGTTCTTCCTCTGAGAAGACGGCAGCCAGCTCACACTTCTGTGAGACCCCATCTCTCCACCAAAAGGTACAGCGAGGGGCGCTTGGGAGGCTCAGTGGGTTAAGTGTCTGCCTTCTGCTCAGGTCGTGATCCCAGGGTCCTGGGATCGAGTCCCGCGTCGGGTGCTCTGTTCAGCGGGGAGCCTGCTTCCTCCTCTCCCTCTGCCTGCCGCTCCCCCTGCTTGTGCTCGCTCTCTCAGTCAGATAAATAAAAATCTTTAATTTAAGAAAAGCTCCACGAAGGCAGAAGGCAGGGAACTGACCGCACACAAATGGACCTTACGGCATTGCTCCTAGGAAGGCCCCCCTCCCCGCACTTGGCGGCTGGGACATCTGGTCAAGCGATTTAGCTTGCTATTGACTCAGTTTTCTCACCTGTAAAATGGGAGAAGAGAAATAGTAATACTTGCAGAGTAAGGCAGGATAAAAGTAGGTAACGTCAGGCGCTGAGCACAGAGGCTGGCGTCTGTAAGCGTTCCAGAGAGGGCTGCTGTTACCCTGCAGTGGGATGTTCGGAGAATCTTCTTCTTTTATTTTAAGAATTTATTTATTTATTTGAGAGAAAGAGAGAGCAAGAGAGAGAGAGAGCCCAAGCAGGCGGACGGGCAGAGGGAGAGGGAGAAGGAGAAGCAGAGATGCTGACTCCACGCTGAGCAGGGAGCCCGATGTGGGACTCGATTGCAGGACCCCGAGATCATGATCTGAGCCAAAGGCAGAGGCCTGACCGACTGAACCTCCCAGGTACCCTTTGGAATGTGTTTTGAAGGTGTAGTAAGGAGCTGAGTGTGGCCTCCAGGAACAGTCCCAAGGCAGTGAATGGCGCCATCTTGCTACTGAATATGCCTGGGAGTGGACCCTTCCAGGCCAACCTTCTGATGACACTGAAAATTCGGAGCAGACACATGGACTGCGGTTTTGTGAGAGCCCATGGAGTGGACGACACAGCTGAGCCAAGCCCAGAGCACAGAAACTGGGAGATACTGAACACCTATTGTCCGAAGTCATTAAGCTCTGGGGTAGTGGGTTATGCAGCAATAAATAACCAACACAGTTCTTTTCTCCCCGGCACTTATCGCAGTCTGGAGCATTCTTGTTTATCGATTACTTGTTTATCGGCCATCTTGGAACCAACTCTTGGAGCTCCCTGAGGTCGGGGGCCTTGTCTTGTTCAGACCTTCATCTCCCAGCTACTAATTCAGTGCCTGGCACAGCAGAGGTTGGCAATAATCAGTCGATTCTGGATACGTTCTTCTAAAATAACGAATCACACAGAGTCGTGTATCTGCAGCGCTTAACGACAGGTTCTCCGGGTTTGTAGTGTTCATCAGTCTCGGTGGCCTGGCTACTCTCCTCTTGTGGCTGATCCCGAGCTACCAACATGCTGTCCTGGAGTGCAGAGTAGGAAAGTGATCCCCCTGACCCCCTCTTCTCATTTTTGTGGTTTCTGTTACCCGTCATCAGCCACACCCGGGAATCAAATGCTCTTCCTTCTGACGTGGCCAGAAGTTCAACGGCAGCCTGATGCCCCCATCAGATGCCTCCACCATTCCCCTCACTCCCTCTCATGCCGGAGGCTGAGGACAGGACAATAAGATATTTTGGACAAGAGAGATCGAGACAGAGAGAGCAGATTCACATGACTTATGGTATATTGTTTTAATTGTCCCATTACTTCATTATTCTTTTTGTTAATTGTTAATCCCTTCCTGTGCCCAATTTAGAAGTGAAGCCTCATGGGAGGTATGTATGCGGAGGAAACACCTGGTCCTTCTTGGGTTCAGCATCATTTATGGCCTCAGGCACCCAGTCGGGGTCTTGGAACACACGCCCCACCGACAAGGAGAGACCACTGTGGACACCCTCAATTTGAGTGAGCCCAAGACAGCTGGCTCTAGGTCACCAACTGGGCTGTAGGAGTCCAGGAAGTCCGCCTCTTTCAGTAAAGCCCTTTGTTGTCTAACGTTTAAGATACTGTTAACGAGAAATGTTAACATGAGCTCTCTAGCAAAGATACAGTGTCACTCCTTCCCGTATTTACTCATGAGCTGTGCCCAGGCTGAGCAGTGTGAGACTCCTCACGACAGGACACCTGCTCGGGGACCACGTTCTTCCCCAGCTCAGCCGCACCTGACTCCTGGTCGATAAATACTGCAGACGGACGGGTGAAAACACTATCTGAAGCAGAACGAGTCGCTGTCTGTCTGGGGTTTGATTTACCCACCCTGGCCACGCAACACGGGGGATCGGCAGTCCATAAATCCAGCAGGCACCACATCCATCTCCCCGGAAAATGTGCCCGATTCCCCGGGCAGACGGTGAGAGCCGTTCTCCCATCTTCCCGAGCAGCAGCGCGAGTCCATTTGACTGGTGTGTGTGCCTTTAGGCCTCCCTTCGCCTCGCTCCCCGGTGCTAATGTGAACATTCATGTTCCCGGCTGTCGCCTGCTGTGTTTTCATTCCCGGCCGGGGTCTGCTGGGCAAAGAGAAGGCCGAGCTCATTTCCCCAGATTTACTGGCTGCTGACAAAGTCAGCAGGGTAGGGAAGCGACAGAGGAAATAAACAGTGCCTCTTCGAAATATGCGACTGGAATAGCCGAAGTGACAGATTTCAGGTGGAGGGACGCCAAAATCACATAAAACATTTCCGGGAGCCGTGTACATCTTCCGATGTTACGGAGGAAATAAACGGCCAATGGCATTCAGAGTACTTGGAAAAATCACCCTCTTTGGGCCCACGCTGGTGAATATTTGACATTCAGGTTGATTCCACTGAAATGTGAATACGGAGTCTACTAGTTTTGGGTAACTCTGCTAAGATGTGATGAATGATACAGACCCTGGCCCTTGGGGCATTTATATTCTAGATAAACCGACAAAAATCCAGTACTCAAGGTGGGATGAGGTAAGTATTATCCTAAGCGTGCCAACTAAAATCTATGGGAAGGGGGTCAGAACACGGGGTGCTTGGGAAGGTCATAATGGAGTTTCCTTAATTCGCCAAACATTTGCTGAGACGTTATTTTACCAGGCGTTAGATGTTATCTTAGATGGTAGCGACAAGGAAAGGGAGCCCGACCGAGGGCGAAATAATCCCCAGGTAATTTTAGCAGAATGGGACGGGAGTATGAAGAATAATGTGAAGGACACGTTCCTGCAGAAAAGAATGTCCTACTACGGGGTTAGAAAAAGGGTCTTGATCTGGAAGTTTCTGTGAGAGGAGATGGGAGGCTCTTCATCCTAAAGGCCGTTCCGCTCCCCCCTTGCAGTAAGAGCGGAAGGCTGATTCTGATCCTTGTCAGGACACCGTGGGACAAGCAGTGTAAGGCACAATCCCCACCTTCAAGGGACTCATGGGTTCGCTGCAGATGAAACAGGTCCAAGCAGGTCCATGAGGCACCAGGCGGTACGTGCCGAATGGGGCCTCAGTAGGTCCAGGTGTGAAAGGGGCAGCTGGGAGGGGCTGTGGTGGCTTTTTGGGGGCTGGAGCTGAGCTTTGGAGCATGGGTGTTGGCGTGGGTTGCGGGGCAGCATCCAGAAAGGGAAGCAGAGCCTGGGAAGCAGGACAGAGGTGGCCAGAGGAGACAAGCTCACTGGTACGGTTGGAGTCAAGGTTGGGAGGTCACTAGACACAGCCTGTTGGTTCTTGCGAGGACCTTGGAGATCATCTGGTCCAGGCCCACCTTCGAGGCTCACAGCGACCCCCACAGGTGAGGAAATAGGTAAGAGAATCCCAAGAATTTCTTGGTTTTATCTGTTTGAGATAAGGAAGTGCAGACCCGGTTCTCTACAGTTCTTAACTATTTCCAAAATCGCTGTTTACCGCATTAGCCTGTTTCTTCCAGCCTTTCGGCCCTGCACTGTCATGGCAACATTACGCCTGCTAAAACCAGGTGCTTAAGACATAGTGTCTGATCTTGTCTTATATTGTCTTCTTGAACTTGCTTCTATCAGAATCCCCGGGGGGGGGGGGGCACCCTACAGCAGAGTCTCAGCCCCCCGCCAAGTGCTGAGGGCTCAGGGGTTCCAGGCGAAGGCCAAGCCTGTGTGTTTCTGGGAAACTTCTAGGTGAGGCTGTTGCCGCAGGTCTGAAGACCACACTTGGGTCAGCACCGTCCGAACAAACATTTGCCAAAGGCAGGTCGACACGTACTCTTCTATATTTTACTTAAACCCACCTGTTTATGATACAATTTAAGTGAGAGACAGGAAGCATTGTTGGCTAAATGTTCTCTCCAACTCTGAAATTTTTTTTTCTCCCCCCTTTCTAGAAAAATTGTATTCCCTTTAAGACGCTAAACAGACACCCCTGGGTGGCTCAGTGGGTTAAGCGTCTGCCTTTGGCTCAGATCATAATCTCAGGGTCCTGGGATCAAGCCCCATATCCGGATCTCTGCTCAGCAGGAAGTCTGCTTCCCCCTCCCTCTGCCTGCTGCTCTGCCTACTTGCTTTCTCTCTGTCAAATAAATAAAAGAAATGTGGTGCAAAAACTATGAATTCTGTTACGCTGAAAAGAAATGAAATTAAAAAACAGAATAAAACAAAAAAACCCCAGCATTATAAAGCTCCATACAGAGGAATTCTAAACTGAACTGGTTGTTCTAGTCTTTCAAACATAAATAAAATTGATACTGGTATACAAAAAAAAAAAAAAAAAAGAAACGAAAATAAAATTTCCCAGGGGGAAAAAAAAGACACTAAACAGCCTCTTCCAGAAGTCTCTGTGTGAATGTCCTCCCTCCGCTTCTGTGGGCCAATCACAGAGCTCTTCATCGCCCCCTGCAACATGGCCCTTCCTCCTGGAGCCCCAGCTCAAGCTGGCAATGTGGGGTTGTCCTCAGCGTGACCCCCGCCGCCTCGCTCCATCACTGCCGCCATCCCATGACTTCCCGCCCCCATCTTTGTCACCTGAGCTATTCCAACAGCTCCCAGACTGGCCCATGTGCTGCCTTTCAAACCATTGTCCACCCAAAGCCAGCCAGAGGGAGTCAGCTCGACTGCCGCCTGCCCACGGCACCCTCCTCAAAACCCTTCCGTGGCTCTTCAGTGGCTGCAGTAAGTGGTCAGGATCCCCCTGCACAGAGGACCCATTTGTCACGGCTGACCTCCTAGGCTCCTCCCTCACCATTACACTCCTGCAGCACCAGCTCAGGCTTCCCATCCCACCAGCTCTGGCCTCCCTGCCCTACACCTCCCTGCGCCCCGCGCCCTCTGCAGGGGCGTCCTTCCCTGCACGGTTTCCGTCCCTGGAAGGCACTTGTCCAAAGTTGTCGAAACTTTGCCTTGATGTTGCTTCCCGTATAGTTTTCCCGCTTTTCCCAGGGTTTCTTCTTCCTCTTCTTCTGGACTAGCCCTAGCTATACCCTAGGGTGAATGTTTTTCTCTTGGCTGACTTACTGACACTTCCAGCAATTTCCTCTTCACATGTCGGTCTGTGTAATTACGCTGAGATGCTCTGTGTCAGGTTCATCTGTCAAGCATGGTGCGTGGTGGAAGGGAGCTCTAAGTGCCATCGGCTTTTGGCCCTAGAAGCTTTTATACCTTCTGTGATAGGCAGAAGAATGGTCCCCAAAGATGTCCATGTCCTAATCCCTGGGACCTAGGACTTGTGTACCTTATGTGGCAAAAGGGACTCTGAAGATATGATTCGGTAAAGGATCATCCTGGATTCTCTAGATGGTCCAAAGTAACCACAAGCATCCTTATAAGTGTGTGTGTGGGGGGCATCCGCATCGGAGAAGAAGACAGTAGAGGGAGGGAGGGAGAGAAGGAGGGGGAGAGAAATTTGAAGAGGTTACACTGTTGGCCTTTCAGTTGGAGGAAGGGGCCACGAGACTAGGACTTCAGAAGCCTCCAGAAGGTACGAAAGGCAAGGAGACAGACTCTTTCCCCTAGAGATCCCAGAAAGAACCAGCCTGCTGACACCTTGATTTCCCCCCAGGGAAACGACTTTTGGACTCGTGACTTCCAGAACTGTAAGATCATCAACGTGTGTTTGAAACCACAGAGTTCGTGGTCATTTGTTGTGGCCTCAGGAAATGCACGCACGTTCCCTGGGGATTGCTCACCCCATGGACCGGAGCCCCGAGATGCTCCCCAGCCTTCCAGAACCTTCTGCCGCACAGAATCACCAGCCGCCTCCCTCCCAAGACCGCCCACCCTCCCAGCATAACACCCACTGCTGTCTTTCCTCCGGAAAATATTTCCATTTTAATCCTTTGAAGTGTCAAGTCAACCAGACCTTTCCCACAAACTCTGTCTAGCAGGAAGATGAAAATCCTCCCCTCTACAAAGTAGTAAATACCAAATTGGTTTATTGGAGAATCTTCTCTTCAATGTATGTGTTTTCTAATACATCGGTCACTTTTTCTAAGCATTCACTGGAGTCCCTCAATGGCGGTAAGGAGCCCATCTCTGGGCTTATTCCTGCTACATCCCTGGTGCCTGGCTACTGAGACCTTGAGGGTCCAGACTTGGCCTTTATGTGGTGACTGTGTTATACTCTTGGAAAATGAACTGAATGACTCCTAACCCCTGAGGGAAAAATCACACAGGCAGTTCGGTGCCTGGCAATCTCCGTGAATGTTTGATGAATGAATAAATCGAGGGATGGTATGCTGATGCCCCTACAGAAAACGTGGCCTAAAGGGGGCTCTTCTGGGTTGCAGGGGGTACTGGTCCAAAGGCAGGGTCTGGCGAGGTTGGACAGGCTGGGAGAGCTCAGGCACGGCAGTGGAGGGTGACGAGCCTCTGGCTTTCCAGGAACGAGCTGGGAAAGTCCTCCTTGTCCTCTGGAGAGACATCTGTGCCAAGGGAGGTCTTTGCGTGCTCTGATGCTGGTGGGTTAGGCCCTCCTCAAACTCCAGGCTGACACCCCATGGTGTCCCCAACCCCAGGCTCAGCTCCTGGCTCTTCATGAGTCCTGGGGTGTCGAAGATGGAAAGGGAAACAAGAAAGGTGGGACAACTGAGTCCTCAGCAGTGAGATTTAGATGGCAATGACCTTTCCAAATAAAGGGGGGGAGGGACAAGAAAGGGCTGCTCAGCTGAGCCTCAGGAAACAGCTGGGGGCTGTCTCGGGTGACCCTTGGGGGGCCGTAGTTGCCACAGCATATTATTGGGAAACCGGGATTCCTGTTGTTCCCCAAACAGAAAGCAAAGGGCTTTTCTTGGGTTTCGATTTATTACCATCCAAAATGTCATTCCCTGTATAAGTAATAAAAGATAATACATTTTATGGGGGCTCCTTATGTTAAGGTTTTATAAAATCTGTTATTAAATGATCTGCATAGAATCTAAAATGAATCTTATTAGGTTACATGGACGAGCAAGGTGAATTTTTTCCTTTGCTCTGCCCCCCCCCCCCATTCCAGTGCCATTGGAAGGGCGGCACTCTCTGCATGTTTTCTAATCACACAGCACAAAGTAATGCTTTTTAAGGTCAGACGAAAAATTGCGTTCTGCCGTGTAATCGGCTTCATAAAGTTACATACTGGTCAAAACGTCCAGAAAATTCAATTACCGCCTCCCAATGACAAAAGCACACGAGTCCACCCAGGGTTGGAGGGTGTTTCTAAAATTAGGTTCTAAATGTCTGCGACTTGGAGCGACTTCAGCTTTCCCACCTCCGCCTGATACCAGTCCCCTGCGTGTCAAGAGCCTCTGCCCGTTAGCTTCAGGCGCTTTAATCAGGATCTCCTCCTGCTCTCAGGAGAGCGGCCTTCCTGAGCCTGATCAGAGCAGCCGCTCCCATTCAGATGGGATCCCCTGATCGCATCTGCCATCTGGGGTTGCTTTTAATCATTATTGTGTCCCCATCGCCCCTATAAGTCAAATATATTTTTAATGCAAAGCTTAGTCTGGTTTAGAGCTCTATTGCTAGTAATGATTCCGGGTGGCTTTCGAAACAAAGGAGCCTGTTGAGAGACTAATGAATCAGCGCCAACACCCATCCACGCTACGGTTGGACAGGGAAGCAATTCAAGACGTGGCCCTTATGCTGTCCTTGGGTTATACTCTTTGAAAATAAACAGAACTAATTCTAAATCATCTGAGGGGGGGGAAAATCACACAAGATGGATTCTAATCATGCCGCTGCTGCTGCTCCCCAAGCAAAGTCATGCACCAGGGAGAAAAGGCAACCAGAATAACCTGGCCATGGATTATTCTAGAAGGCTCTCCTGTCGCTTTCATATCTGGCACCATCAGTTCTTTGGATCACTTTCCTTCTGCTTTGTTTGGACAAAGACCATCTTGCGCCCTGAGATCCCTGGTCCTGTTCCCACCAGCGGCCTTTTGCGACCTTGACTCCATTGTCCGTTTTGTTCTTGAAATTGAAATGAGAGCCAATGCTATTAAGGCCCCTGAGTGTTAGCTGAACAAGGAACAAGAGGTCAAATGGTAGGATTAACATTTGGTCTCGCCCTTCACTGGCTCAGCCTCTCAGATGGACAGAATGTTAATAAAGACGGCCGTGTTTTTCTTCACAAACAATAAAATCCGCAGAATGCCCTTGGAGGACTCCTTTCCACTTTATTATTTTAAAAAAATCACAATAAATAGAGTTTTCTGCATTCCCTCCAGCTCCTCTCCAGAGTTCTTTTCAAAGTGGAGGAGAGTTAAACTCTATTACCAGTCTCTTCGGGAGGGAATCCCTTTGCCTCAGGCCCCATCCAAAGAGTGGGGACAGACCTCAGCCCTGGGATGAGGACAGACCTCTGTGCCTCATTTCCTCTCCTGGTCCTAATCCTCACCTCTGGACCCCTGTGCTCTGGTCTGTAAGTACTCATTCCCAGTCCTGGCCAGTCCTGCTGGGTTCCACACAGACCCTCTGTCTTTATACTAATCACGGTCTCATGGGGAGAGCATTTGCTATATGCTAAAAACGGGGCTCTGCCATGTGTATGAATGACCTCAGCTGGTCCTCTTGACAGCCCCCCTCCCAAGCCTGCAAAGGTTGATGCTTTCACTGACGGGTGAGAATTCTGTTGCTTGAGCTCGCATTGGTGGAGCTGCATTTGGAACCCAAACTCCTGCGTCCAGTCTACACTGCAAACTGCTACACTCCAGAGTCTACTTATCACCTGCCCAGTGGCCCAGAGCCTTCCTTAGCGGTAGCCTAAGGGTCCCACGTGGGCATCCATTTCGTGGCTGTTCACACCAGCCGGTATCAGTTGGGCGTAGAAGGACTGGACCTTATTCGGGATAGGTCGCCAGTCACGGGCAGCTCTTTGAACAATCTCCTCCAGATCTGCAAAGGTCTGCCTTCCTGGACACCCCATTTGTTCCCACGGCTACAGGTCTCCCCGGCCCCATCGATTCTGACATCTCCAATTACCGCCTGTCTCCCCTGTGTTCAAATCTCTCCTCATGCCCAGGTCCACACTTGTAACGGTCTGCTTGACGTTCCGACCCGAATGCTTCGCAAGCGCTATAAGCACAGCCTGTCCCAAAGCAAACTCAGCATCTTCCGAACCCAGCACACTCCTTCCCTGTCCTGTCGGTGTCACTCTCCACCCGGGTGACTGACCCGAGGCGCCCGGTACCCTCTCTCCTCCCCACCCCTTCCATCTGGCTGGTTCTCTCTTGAAAAGGACTCTCCCATCCTCCCAGCCTGCTCATGATTCCTTCTGCCTTTGTCGCTGTTCGGGCGACGGTCATGTCTCACCTTGCTGTTGTTTCCTGAGATAAGCAGAATACAAACTTGGGGCCATTCGGGAGGGGTAAGCATGCACGAACGTAGAAAGGGGGCTTGCCTTACCAGCATCGTGCCAACGAGGGAGCAAGGCTCACGCAGGCCAGCCCGATGGGGGAGGTTGTAACCATTCCTTGGCCAGCGAGAGAGTTCTCAGGCTGACTTCCACGGTGCAAAACTCTGGCACCAGGGAATCCTGACATCAGACGACTGTCTCTGACAGAAGCCCCGGGACACGGTTCGAGGGCTATGTGGGGGGGTCTGTTCATGCCACTGTTTCAGATTCTCTTCCCTTGGCCTAGAACGCAATTCTCCCCATCAAACTTGGCCAACTTCTCCTCTCCTCAAATGCCCATCGCTGAGCATCACTTTCTCTTTGCAGCCTTGTGGAAATCTCTGGAACAGACAGCACGGCTCTTCACGCAGCTCCTTTGTAGCACAGAGCACACCGTGTCACAGTAAACCACAGATCGCTGTCCCTCCCGCCCCGCTGTGAGATGCGTGGAGGTAGGAGGCGTGTTTTAATGATCTGTTGCTGTTAGTTCATGGCATGGGGAAAATAGTGTGGATTCGAAAGCCCAAATAAAGAGACAGACTTCAGTTCTGTTTTGTAACAGCTGTGTGACTGTGGCCAAATATATCCTCTCATGTCCAGATCCCCTGGGTCTAGAAAAGGATGTGGTCTTAGCTTGTCTCTAGGTCTGCTACGAGGCTGCACTGGGATAACCCCTAAACACCACCCCTCCCGCCCCACCCCTGGTTCCTGGGACCTGCCAGGCAGGGTGAACTTAGCAAGTAGAAACCGTCGCTACAGCAAAAATCACAGAGTAGATGCTTAGTAAATCCTGGACAGTTACATAAGTGTTTAAGTCAAAACAACCAAAAATGGAGGCTCCCCGAAGTGAAACCAGAGTTTCTTGATGGCCTGGAGTAGGTTGAACAGTGGCCCCCAAAAAGATGCACCCAAATTCTGACCCCCAGTACCTGTGAGCGTGACCTTATTTGGAAAAAGGATCTTTGCAGATGTAACTAAGTTAAGAATTTCAAGAGCAGATCATTCTGGATTGACTGGGTGAGTCACCGGCCAGTGTCCTCATAGGATACAGAAGAGAAAAGTCGGACACGGAGGAGAAAGCCACGTAAAGACAGAGGCAGCCGTTGGAATTATGACACCACAGCCAAGAAATGTCTGGAACCACAGGAGCCGGAAGAGGCAGGGAGGACTTTCTTCCCAGAACCTTCGGAGGGAACGCGGCCCTGCTGACATCTTGATTTGGGGCTTCTTGTCTCCAGGACTGTGAGAGACAAAATTTCTGGTATATTAAGACACCCAGTACTTTGTTAGAGCTCAAAGAAGGCTCAACTTTTTGGAGGCATCCAGGGGAAAGTTTGGAAGTTCACGCGCACTGCAACTTTGTACAAAGTATACAACGTGCACACAGTCCAATGCTATTTTCCCTGCACACAGCACATTTCTAATGAAGAACACACAGGTTACAAAAGAATATCAGTGGAGTATCAGAAACATGGGCACTTCGCACGTGTTCGCCTAGATCATTGCTTTTTCCTTACTGAGCCCTGGCTGGCGGATTGCAGATAGAAGGGATGCATGCCCTTAGCCCATCAAACTTCCTAGGCTCAGTTCTCCACATTCCTTCCTTCTGGGGCTCCCTGGGTGGGGGGAACACCTGTGGAAAACGTGGTAACGAAGATGGAAGGGGCTCTGTGGAACTATGATCCCAGCAGCCAGTAACACTATGTTGGGCCACTGAGATTTTGAGGCTGCTTGTTACTACAGCTGGCACTTCTGACCTTAGGATATACACCCATTCTACAAACCAGCAAAATGAGATACTACGTTGACATTTTTCTTGGGTTGTATTCCTTTAATATAACTTGATCTAATTATTTCATAAAGTACGCGTTAATGTGTGACATCTCTCTCTCTCTTCAGATACGTAGATATCTACATGTGTGTAGGTACACACACACACACACACACACGAACTGAAATATCTCTATCCATCTACACACGTGCACACACACACGTTGACAAGGGTTAGCTGCGTATGATGAAATTACAGATAAATGTTCTTCTGTTACCGCTATTTTGGGTTATCTATGCTTACTATTTTTTTTCCTACTAGAAAAATGCAGGGTTTGGATAGGAGGACAGTGCTTTACATTTTAAAAGGCACAATGTCAAAAAAATGGCAAACAACAAAACAAACACCAAAACCTTTCCATAGTGATGCTTATGACAGTAGAGCTTTACTCATAAAACTTCTAAATAGTGTTATGGGCTGAATGTGTGAAGCCAAGGGTCACGTAAGCCTGGAAACATCTGGATAAAGCGAGGAGGGCCATCAGCTGAGCAGCTGAGCTGGATTGGGGACCTCCCCCAACCAAGCATCCTGGGACTCCTCAGATCTCCTTTCCCTCATACTTTAGCAAGCTCTCTACCCATCCCCAGGCTTCAGGTGCGGAACCTGAGGCTCAAACAGGACTGCTTCATTCATTCCACAAATATTCTCTGGGGGCTGGTTGAGGGCCATGTGCTCCTGCAGTTGGTAGGGGAGAGAACCATAGTCAAAAGGCACAAAGATCCCCTTGTCACTGGGCTGACAAGCTAGATGACGAGACAGATTGCAAATAAGATAAAAAGAGATGACTGCTATAGGGGGTGGGAAGGGGAATTAAATGAGAAGAACACTTGAGAGTTCTGGGGTGAGGGTTTTAAATAAGGTGGCCTGAGGAGGTGCCATCTGATTCAAGGCATGAAGGGAGTAAGGAGGCACGTGGATGTCCTGGGAAAGAGCAATCCAGGCAGGTGAACTAGCAAGTGCAAAGGTCCTGAGGCAGGAGCATATGGGATGGGCAGTGAAGTCCAAATTCTTGAAGAGACACTGAAAGTAAATCTTGAGAACTAATTTTTGACATTCCACACATTCTGCCCTATTGATGCTCAAGGCAGCGAGAAGCTGAAGACGAGCAAATACTGAAATGTACTTTTGGGTAAATGATTCAACGGTAAGCTTTACAAGGGCAGAGATCACACCTGCCTTCCCAATGTCCCGAATGCATTTGTTGGACAAATGAATAAATGTAGCTAAGACATGTGTAAGACGAAAGATACTTTTAGCACGTCAAAGAAAATACAAAGCATGAGTTCCCTTCAATGGCAGTTGAAACACAATCAGCCCACATTTCATGATAGATCTAAAATCAAAGGCTCGGATTTTCACAACATGGAAGTATTTTTAAAAAATATACAGAATAAATAGCTCCATCTATGGGGAAGACATTTTTATGTCTTTTACAAATATTGACTCCCATAAGCAGAGATCTGTTATCTAACGGGGAAGCTAAGTATATCGCTCTTCTGCCCCGCATCCAATGCAAACAATTGGAGGCTCTCTTATCCCAATCAGCTCCAATGGCATGGAACTTCCAGAAGACAGCATGAAAGAAATGCTGAAGTCAGGAAATGGACAGAAATGATCTCAGCATCACGATGTTCCTGGACCCCATTTGTCCATTACCAAGCCGGTCAATTTCTTACATTGCCCACCTCTGTCCTCTGCTTTCCACTTTGATTACTTCCTCATTGGTTCAAGGCACAAAAGACAGCCTCTGTGCTCTCCCCGAGTCCCATCTCGGCACCTCGAGTACGTTTTCATTAACACTGTCTCCTAACATTCACCCTGACAACTCTGCTTCTTAGCTCTAAACCCTTGCGTGGGTCCCTGCTGCCGTGAGGACCGGTCTGCCCTCTGCGGGGTGCACCACAGGCCCTCGGAGACTTGCCCCGCTGTGTGCACTTTCCACCACACCTTCCTTCATCTGCTTTCTGCCAGCAGTGCTTAACCATGGGCCACGGTTTTGAACAATGCCAGTTTCCCTCCACCTCTGGGCCTTTGCAAACACTGTTCCTTTTGCCTGGCACAACCTCCATCCATGCAGCCTCAGGCAAGCACCTCCCAGTGGCCCCTATGAAGCTTACCGTGATTCTGCCATGTCTAATGGGGAGCCCACTTTTCTACACTCACGTGGGGCCTCATTCACACCTGCATCCCATGCGCCGCACACCTGCCCATCAGCTCCCTACTAGCTTGTGAGCTTCCCAAGGTCTGTGAATCTATGCATGTCAGCACAGTTCCCGGACATGAGTGGTACCTAATATATACTCGGAATGGGTGACAGAGTGTGAAGTCAGCCTTAGAAGTCTCTTGGTGAATCAGAGTCCCCTGGACGAGCCAGGATCCCGCGTCTGGCTGAGGTCATAATACAGAGGTACAGTGGACATGGAGTGGCCTTTAGCATCACACAGTGCTCGACCCAGCTCTGTCCCCCCTCACTGCCTGTGTGCGTCTGGACAAACCACCCTGGGAGGCCCTCTGCCTCTAGGGTCTTCTCTGCTGGGTCTCTCTAAGACCCTTCTCTCTAGGGTCTTCGATCTCTCTAAACCATACCTGTCCTCAAGAGCTCAGCATGAGCTCCCCCCGCCCAATCTGGAGAGCCTTGTCTCTGCTTTTGAACACCCGTGACAATATTTATGTGTCTTTCCTGTTTGTCTATTTCCTTGTAACATACTTCAGTCCGGGACCTTTGATGATTGCCTTCCAACCAGCCCTGAAGGTGTGACATGCCCACGCAGCTGTGTCCCCTCCATCCAATCAGCCAGCCCCTCACTGCAGGGTCTGCACCCTGGAGTCCCAAGCCCCATCCCGGAAAACAGCTGGTGGCTATGAGAAATGGATAATTCTATAGGGTCTGGTTGGACCTTCATCCCCATCGAGGAGTGGCTGTGGCATCCTCACAGGTGCACCATTTCAACACCCTTATAACACTGTGAGCAAAACCCCTCTCAAATCCACCGCATAGCTCTTTGTAGCATTGAAGATTGCTGCTGTGTAAGCCAGAGGCACCCACATTAAAAATAAATGCTTAGTCGGGGAATATTTAATGGCATGGAAAATGTTTCTATTACATTGTCGAGAGGAAAAAGCAGGATACGAAACTGTATGAGCGCTGAGATCCCATTTTTGTAAAATATGTTTGCATACACACAATTTTTAAATAGACCAGGAGAATTACGTACATCAAGATATTAACAGCAATTATCTCTGGATGGTGCGGTTATGCAATTTTTTTTCATCCTTGTGTCCTTTCCTAATTTTCCAATTTTTTACAATAAACATATATTGCTTTGTGGTCAGAGCAAGAGTAAATGTTTTTAGCTGAACTAAAATACAGGAGTTGAGGTGTTTAGACGTGTCTGTGTGATTTCCACGGTGATGTGCCCCAAGGTGCTGGGCTCTAGGTGTGGTCCCTCACTCCTCTCTCCTCATCACCCCAGCGCATCTGCATGAGCCCCTGAGAGCTGAGCCCCAGGCCCCACCTGAAGGCAGACAACCGTTTCCTTAAACCAAGCTGGGATGGCCATTAGTAATTCTGGCAGGGATGTCTGCGAGGACCTCACAGTACAATAGAATGTGCTAAAGAAAGAACACATGCCTCTCACTGGTTCTGTAAATGTCAGTGTGTGGGTCTACACATTTACATCCCAGCACAGCACAGGCTTCTCCAGAGACTCAGGCCCTGACAGCTGGCTGGGGTGAGGACCACGAATTCGGCTCAATGTTAAGTGCACTGAGCCATGACATGGGGGTTCTTAAACAGCGGTGCCGGGGAAACTTCATTTCTCCCTTTTCCCTCTTATTTCTTTTGACGTAGCCACCCATAAGCTGTGAGGCGGGAACTGGTCAGTAAGTGCAGGAGGACAGGGGCTGTTTAACTGTGTTTGTACTCTGAGACATCCGTTATCCATGCAAATGAACTGTAATGCCTAAAATCTAAATGGAAATCAAAACCTGCAGCCAATTAGCAGGCTGAGTCCAAACATGCAGAATTCAGAGAGATAGAAATCGGTGAGCACATAGGGGAGGACTTGCTTGTTTCGTCCACAAATAACACCTCAATGTCTGCCACTGGGTTTACTAGCTGTTTCATCATTTGAAATACAATGACGTGGACATTAACAATAAGGCGAAAGATAACCTATGGCATGGGAGCAGACACTGGCAAATCACGTCAGATATAGACAAGAATCTATGATCCAAAATATATAAAAAGCATGTGCAACTCAACAACAAAAGATACACAACCCAATTGAAAGAAAGGTAAGGGGCTAGAATAGATACTTCTACCAAGAAGATATGCAATCGGCCAGTAAGCACGTGAAAAGATGGTCAGTAGCCACAGTCACTAGGGAAATGGAATCAAAGCCGCTGTCAGGTGCTACTTCATACCCATGAGGCTGGCTTTCATTTAAACAAGAAGAGGAAAGTAAGTGTTGGTGAGGATGGGGAGATGTGGGACTATAACACAGGGCGGCCACTGTGGAAGTCTGGCGGGCCCTCGAAACAGTAAACAAAGACTTACTACAGGATCCAGCAACACCACTCCTATATTGTATGCAGGTTCTCAAACAAATACAGGTACACGAATGTTCACAGGAGTGTTATTCACAACAGCCAAAAGGTAAGAAGAGCCCAAAGGTCCATCACCGAATGAACAGATAAACACGATGGAATATGATTCAGCCTTAAAAAGAAATTAACACTTACAATGCCACCATGTGAATGAACCTTGCAGACACAGGCTGAGAAAAAGCAGATAGATGGGCACCAAGTGTCCCTTTATAGGAAGCATCTAGAACAGAAAGATCCATAGAGACAGAAGGGAGACTGGTGAATGCTGAGAGGTGGGGCAGGAGGGATGGGGGAGAGGTTGGTTAATGGGGCTGGATATCCTTTTACTTTCTTCCCTTTGGGATGATGGAAATATGTGAAATGAGACAGAGGTGGTGGTTTCGTGATGGCGTGAATGCATCGCAACCCACTGAATTGTTCACTTTAAAACTGTTTTGTGTCATGTGAATTTCATCTCAATAAAAAATACTATCAAGTGTCCACTATGTGCTAGCTGCTGGGGCTCCAAAGGCAAGTGACATGGTCATGGGCCCTGTTCCTACGAAGACTCTAGTCCAAGGTGGGGGAATGGATATTAGTCACACACATGTCTGCTATGTTCTAACTGTGGAAGGGGAGAGATAAAGGAAGGGGGCTGTGGAAGCACCTGCTTAAGGTAGGCTTCTCTCAGAGGCGAGGGAGGCTTCTTAAGAAATGGATGGTTGACCTGAAATCTGAAGGAAGATCTGGAGATGATTAGGAGGAATGGGATGGTGTGAGAGGGAAGGGTGTGGGAGGGAAGGATGTTTCAGGCTGAGAACGGCATGTGCAAGGGCCCTGTGGCAGGAGTATGTGAAGTAGGTGCTCTATGCAGCTGGAGGGTACACAGGAAGGGAGTGTGGTGTGAGAGGCAGGCTGGGCCACACCAGCCTGCTGGACTCATGGAAAGGCCTGGGGTGGTCTCCTGAGAGAAACAGGACTCCCACGGGAGTGTTTTAAGGAGGAGGCTGACATGTTAAGATCATTCTGGCTGGAGGGTGGGGCATGTTTTTGGTTTTTTGTGTAAGAGCTTGCTTGAGATGTAATTCATGTATCACACAATTCACTCGTTTAGTGTGTGATTTGATGGTTTTTAGTATATTTATTGGGCTGGGCCACGATCACCACAGTCCCATAGTTGGGAGGTAGTGAGTCAAGATGGGAATCCTGGTTGGACCTTAGAGCAGCCATACGCAGCTGACCAAACAAAGATGAAGTATGGCAACTATGCCCCAGGCTCTGTGTGGAGCAGGGTCCTGAGCTTGCGTCTGGACTCAAAGGGCCAGAGGGCCACGATTGATTAGTGATGTCTAGCACGGGAGTGGGAGGGGGCAGTGAGAGTGTGGATGGCACAGTCATCAGTCTCCGTCCCCCAGTGATTTCCTTCCCTTCCACAAGCTCAGTGGTCATCTCCGCGCTGATAGATGGTTGGCCTGGGTCTTTTGCTGAACGAATGCAAGTCCCGACCCACTAAATTCTAACCAGACGGAGCTGAGCCACACCCAATGGCACTAAATCCAATGGCCTCGGCCATTTAAGAAATAAGTATGCTGATGGAAGCTGTGTAATCAGCTCCCAGACATACTCCAACCTTCTCCTCTACCTCTCCAAATTCAATGATTCAAGGTTCTTTCAGTGTCTAAATCTTTTTTATTCTTTAAATTTCTCAGCAGCTCAGGAATGTGTCACTGCATTGTGCAGTCATAAAAATAATATTAATGTTACGTGGTGTGAGACGGTGCTCATACTACATTCTGTGGATGAAAAATATTGAGTGTGTCAACATGTTCAAGGCCTAAGAAGAGAGCTTCATCATTCAGCCTACAATCTCCGTGAGCACTGTATACATTTCAATTCTTTATGTGTGAAACTTAATGAGTTTGGATTCTTTGCCTCATTGGTCATAGTGCTGGGAAATAAAACAAGGGGAAAAGGCATAACTTTCCTACATTTAAACTTTAAATGCATCAAATCCTTAAAACAAACTAAACAGAAATGGTTACTGAAATTTATAGGAGAAGGTGATGTATGATTTGCATTTCCACAGCGTTATTTTGGGTCTGTTATAGATTCTTCCAAATCAGGAATGCCATGTTTGGCTCTTCCCTGGCTATATCCTGGAAGAACCCAGGAAAACACAAAGCAGCTGATGAACCAAGGTGAAAATATTCGGTTCAAGGGAACGGGGGGTTACTGAGGTTCTGGGAGGTACCAGGCCCTGTGCTTGGCTCTGGGGGATCTGGAGATAAAGTCAGACTCAGAGACTCTGTCCATCCAGGTGAGATGAGATGGTTCAGAAGGGATAGTGGGAGAGGAATGGAAGACCATTTTAGGTCTTCCTGAAATTTAAAAAAAAAAAAAAAAGCTCTAGTTCTTAATGAGGGTAATGATGATGACTATGAAAATAGATAACATTTACTGATTGCTGAAGACATGCTAGGCTATGCAAATTGTCTGGCACTTTTCCCACTTGGCCCCCACTGCACCCTACAATGTGGTGTCACCCTCATGCATACCCATCTTACAGACGAGAACACGGAGGCTCGGGAAGTTGGCATGACTTCTCCAAATCACTCCAGAGGGAGGTGACAGCATGGAGACCTGTACCCAGTTCCACTCTGTAGTCAGTGTGTGCATTACACATGGTGAGTGAGGGGAACAAGGGGCCAATGGGGTCGGCAGCTTCCAGCTTGGGGGGCACAGGTCTGTGGACTGGAGAGCAATTGTGGGGTCAGGGTGAAAGATAAAGCAGGGTGGGGGGACAAGAGAAAGGCTAATTTAAGGATGAAAAACAATTGAGAAGAAAGAAGGGGAAGCAAATTTACCCTGTTCCTCCTATTTATTTATTTATTTATTTATTTAGAGAGTTGGGGGAGGGGCGGAAGGAGAGCCAAAATCCCAAGTAGACTCCATGCTGAGCATGGACCCTGACTCAGGGCTGGATCCCAAGACCCTGATCATGACCTGAGCTGAAATCAAGAACTGGACGCTTAACCGACTGAGCCACCCAGGTACCCCCCAATAGGTCTTGATTGTCTGGTAGGGTAAAGGTATGTGCTCACCATGACCTTGAAGTACTAACTCAGGGGTCTGCTATCACACTGTCAAGATCATTCTTTCAAACTTGCATAAACTTTAGATTATTAGTCCAATTCAATGGACAGACGATCATTGAGGTGATTAATGTCTATTGCTTTAAAGGCCAGAATTTTGTAAGAACAGGAATAAACACATGCACCTACGCCAAGCTCAGGGAAGAAAAGCAGGCCGTCCGAGCTTCCTAAGGCTCACAGTTGTCAACTTTGCTTTTGTCTGCAGGCTTGTTCTCACCGTCCCTTCACCTGCGTCCGTGTGAGCTGCTGGGGAGTGATAATTTTCTCTTCTAATTCTTTGGCAGGTAGAACATTTAGGTTGCTTTCTTGGTTGCAAAATGATACAGAAAATCCACATAAAGCCAATTGGGTGAAGACTTCCACTGGGAATTACTTGAAAACATTTTGGTGATTACCCAAAGTGGAAAGGGCTATTTTGCACCCTGTTTGTGGGAATATGTGTGGGCGAATAGGACGGATTCTGGTTTTCTTTGCTAGGTGTAGTTTTCTCATGCTGGGAAAGGATGCAGCGTCTCTGTTTTAGAAAATTCAGCGTGGGCTGCCAGCCTCTGGGTTGGGGCCAGATGGTTGTAACAAAAGAACAAAGGGAAACTTCTGGAATCCTAGGCTGGGCTTTGCCTCCTCCTGCAGAGCTCTCCAGACACATTTCCAGTTCCCTGTCATTTCTCCTGGCAGCAGCCACTCAGCGGCGGCGAGGATCTCCCCTCACTGACCACAAGAGCTGTTGAGGGCAGGAAGCTGACTGTCCTCAGCTTTGTCCCCATGGCCTGGCTGTGTGGGGACACAGTCAGGACTCAGGAAGTGTGTGCTTCCGTGGCAGACTGGGGTCTCGCCTCCCAAGAGAAGCACGACAGCAGGCCACTGAGATAAATGTCCTTGTCCTGAGAGGCCGAGGAGGAGGTGGGGAGAACTTAGAACATGGATGGATGGACAGAAGGGGCGCCATGCGGCTCTTCTGCCTACTGTCTCGGGGAGAAGATGGTTAGGAATAAAAAGTGCAGTGAAGGAGGGAAAGGTGAGGAGGTTGGAGAACTGGTTTGGGACCAGACTCTGAAGAATTTGGACTTGATGCACAAGGGCTAGATAGAGCCACAGGTATTTTAAAGGTGATATGGGTGTTTTAGAAAAGGAGAATGTTCTACCGGCTGGGGTAACCAGGTGATGGGTATTTAAAAAAATTAAATAAAAAATTTAAAAAATAAAATAAAAAGCAAAAAAAAAAAAAAAAAAAAAAGGAGAGAATGTTCTGGAGCATTGGGAGGAAGGTGGAGTTGGGAGCACCAAGAGGCAGTTACGAGACTTTGAATTGGCCCAGGCAAGACAGTGAGGGGCAGAGAGAGGACAGAGGCCCCAAATGTGCCAAGCAGTGATGTCTTTGAGAGCAGGCCAGCAGGAGTTTCTGGAACATGGACCCGGTGTGAGGGAGTAAAGAACAGTGAGAACCCTTCAGAACAGCTTGAAAAGACACCTTACCAAAACAGATACTGTCTCCTTACATTTGATGGGCAAATGTCAGCAGAATGCATTTCTTTCCGCCTGCATCTTCTGGGTCCTTAACATGTACTGGCAATGAAGTACCCATTCACTCATTGCTGGTGCCCTTAGTTGAGCCCAAACCCCTGCCCCAGTCAGAAGTTGGCCAGATTTGCTTCCATTGGGTTAATCATCACCCCCTAAAACAACAATAAGGCCAAAGCACATTGAACCACATCAGCTAAGCTCAGAACAGGGGAAAAAACTCACTGACAACTCCCAGAGATGTGTGGACATTCATTATGCTTATAAGCCTCATCATAGAGATGAACTGCAGACAAGTAATCATTGGGTTTGGAAATGGCGCACATGACCAGGACAAAGGATCAGAATTTGCTCCTGTTCGTGTCTCCTGGAGACAAAGGAATTTTCTCTCTCTTCGTCTCCAGTTCATCTTTACAAGAAATTAATATTTTTAAAGGCCAAACTCCCGGCTTCATTTTTCATTTTGACAGCCTCTGAAATGCAGACAGATTTTGAACCAGATCGGCTTTTTCCCTTTTGTTTTGGGCTGAGTTTCATTTCGTTCCACTAGCACCTGCATGCAGCCCAATGAAGTGCCTTTGGGAGGAGCTGGTGAGGAGAAGGGGTTTTGATTACAGTGTGAAGCTCTGTTTACTGGACAGCCAATGAGCCTGCTGCCTGCCCATGAGCGGGGCTTGGGGGTGAAGATGCAGGATGTGCAGTCGATGGTCCCCCAGGGCAAATGTGGGCAGCTCTCCCTGAAGAATGGGACAAACTGTGGCTTTGGTTGCAGCTGGAGGCCACAGAATTTGCAGAATGAGAACTTGTGTTTAGACATTTTTGCTTTGTTGTTAGAAATCTTACAATGGGGGCGCCTGGGGAGCTCAGTTGGCTGAGCATCTGACTTTGGCTCAGGTCATGATCTCAGGGTCCTGGGATCGAGCCCCATATTGGGCTCCCTGCTCAGTGGGGAGTCTGCTTCTCCCTTTTCCTCTGTCCCTCCCCCTGCTTGTGATTTCTCTGTCTCTCTCTCAAATCAATAAAATCTTAAAAGAAAAGAAACCTTAAAATGTACCGGCTCTGCCAATTACTAGCTAAGCCTTCTGCAAACAACTCCTGTGGCTCAGTTTCCCAGTCTGCTTCATATCCATTCAGGTGTTTCCTAGTTAATAGGTGTGCTGTGGATTAAAGAAGCATTCTTTAACCTCCGATTTAGGACCTCATACCTTTATTGATTCCTGGAATAGGCCATATATTGGGGATACTAAGCCAAAATGATATGGTATTGCCTTCAACAGGTTCACAAACTATTCAAACTATTGGGGAATTGGGACAGTAGGTCAATGGATTCACAGATCAAGGTGACCAGAGCTGTGAATGGGATGGATTGGCATCTGGGAAGCACAGAGGGGGGGTGACTCAGCCGGCCAGGGAGGTCAGAGATCTCCTGGAGAGAGTGAGGCTGAATCTGAGTTTTGCAGGACACATAAGGCTTAGCTGGATGGTAAGTGGGAAAGCTGTGGAGCACTCCAGGTGAAGGTGGGGCAAAAGCTCAGATCCCAGAATGGCACAGCAGGTAGGGAATGGCAGGTGGTGGACCCCCAGGGATGGAGTGACTGTGGATAAGTGGAGAGGTGCAGGGAGGGAGATGGGGGTAGGGGCATGAGATGAGAGATGAGGGAATGGGGCTTTTGTGGGTGTGAGGTCCCTCCTCTCCCTTGTCCCTCATTTTCCTACAAAGGGAATGAATAAAGGGGTTCAAAAAGGGAGCAGAAGCCCCCATCCCGGCAGGCCACCCTGTCCCAGGTGGGAGACATGCTGTGTGCATCGAGGTACAAGTTGGGGAAAGGGGAAGAAGAATCCTTTCTCCACTGAGGGTGGGTATTAAGGAGTGCTTCTAGCAGAGGAGCAGGAAACTGGGCATTAAACATTTCCTCCAGAAATGGGAATGGCACCGTGACACTGTCAGGCCAAAAGACACACATCTTGTAGGACACCCATGTGTTTATGGGAGTTGAACTCCCATAGTTGGAGTCAGGAGAGGGATAAACTCAATTTTCCAGCCCTGAAGAGCTTCTCATACATGCTCTAAAGGTCAGTCAAGCCCTAGTCTTGAACATGCAGTAGATAGAGTGCAAAAGCCACAGAATGAGAACTAGACACCAAAAGAAGAAAAATCAGACAAGTTAAATGAAAAAGAGGAGTCATAATCCAGAAGAGAATAAGTCAGCTGAAAGCAGGGAAGAGGAGGGAGAGTGCCCAGAGGTTCTCATGCAGCCAGAAAAAGTGTAAGAAAGGAAGTAAAAATCCATCACCTTCACCCACCCCATAAAGGTCGTATTTCTCAGATGTCTCACTGCCTTGTCCTTCCTCTCAGGGAGTTCCCGAGTGTTCATCCAAGCAGAGAACAGGAGATGAATTAAACGTCACTAAATGTCCTCAAGGAGTGGAATCATTTGTGACAACGAAGCACTCTTGGGTAGAGAAAGGGTTTGTAATCAGTTCTCCAGAAAAGCTCTATAAGCAAGAGAAGAAGAGCACTGGAAGGGGGATAGGAAGCCCTAGAAGGGATGGGAGATCAGGGTTATCGTGGCTGAAAGAGCAACGTGTGCCTGCAGCTGAGATGAGGGCTCGAGAGACCCAGCAGATCATCTCTGGTGAGGGCTTGGAGCCAGGGTACTCAGAGGAGATCAGTTCTAGCCAGCCATCAAAGAGTGATCCTCAGGCCAGGTTTGACCTGCTTCTCTGGGGACCAAGGGTCTGAGAAGGATCACAGGGCCTGAAGCATGTTGATGAACTGAAAACGTCCAAGAATACCCAGACACTTGACAGGTTCAGGGCACCCAGGGATGCAGGACACGGGCAGTGACAAACAAGACCAGAGGTTCCCTCCCCCGGGGTGGCCCTGTGTGGTATTTTGTCTCCACCTAGGACAATATTTTACTAGAAAGAATAGCTCACAGCATTTCCAATGGGACATGGGAATTGGGGAGCCAGGCGGAGAAGGCTTGCCATTCCTCCCCCTATCCCCATGCTCTTCTCTGTGCCTTGTGCAGACTGCCCTGAATGTGTCAGGCAATATTCTCACCTCCTTGACACTTGTGTTAAGACTCAGCCCAAATGTTGCTTTTCCCAAGCCCAACTCACCTCCTTATGCCTCTAATCTGGGTTTGTGCCAATGCTTTACTGTCACAGCACATACAAATTGTCCCACAACCCCTCCTTTTCCCACCACACCCCCTACTAGATGTTGAACTCCTTGACATCATAGACTAGGTTCAAGTTCGCATCTCTGGGGCTTTGCAGGGTGCTCAGTATATAGAAGACCCTTGCTAAATAGCAACAGTAATAGTAATAGTAGCAGAAGTACTACCAGTACTTACCTTATATCCAACACTTACACAGTACCAGGCAGGGTGCTAATCATTTCACACATCTGACTGCATTTTGCCTCATAACTGCTTTGTGAAGATGGATCTATATCCCCATTTTATAGATGTGGAAGCTAAGAGTTGAGGTTGCTTATTCAAAGTGATACAGGTAGGATTTGAAGGGACAGAAATTCAGACCTGAATCTCTCAGACTCCAGGGTCTACACTCCTAGTCACTTCTCTTAAGAGACAAAATGACCCTTCCTGGTTCTTGTCCTGGGTGGTTGTGGTGCCAAGTTAATCAAATAGGCAGTGAGTCAACTCTGGCAGGAGGCAGAGGGAAGGCAGAAAATAGGGCAGGTCGCTTGGTTTGGGTTGTCCTAGCCCTCTCAATCTGTTTTCCAAGAAGTCTTGCTATTCAGTAGATCTGTGTCTTCCTAAAAGCGGGTTTTTCTAGAGGAAACCCACACTTCAGTCAAGGCAATTCATAGAATGATATGTACAGTTTCCATCAATCTCTGGGATTGAAGCATACTATTGCCGGGAGAGATGGCATAAGCATCACCCTCCCCCAGCCATGACAGAATTCAGCTTAACTAGTGGGTGGGTTGACAGTAAAAAGTGAATGTCTAAAATCTAATTAATGCATTTGCTCACAGTCACTTTTCCTCTTTGAACAGCACTTTCAAATCAGGGTTGTGTTTCTATCAGGGATAGAAAAATAGAGCTTCAAAAACATTTTTTTTTTCTCTAACCACATTGAGTTTGCAGTGAAGAAAGGCATTGTCCATCCCAGGAGTCCACCCTGGTTTCATGACTCTTAAATCCTCCCAAAGAATAACCATTACCTTAAAATTAGTAATACTGCACATAATCATAATTTAATAGTGCTTTCTTCCCACAGATCTGATGGGTGATATGGCTCCTGAGAAAAGGAAGCTACAGGTATACATCACTTCTGCCCCTTCTCTGCAAATCCACCAAATATGGCAACGAGAGGTAGTTTGTTTCTTCACTCATGTATGTGAATACATGCTTACTCTGCACTGGTGATCATAAAGATGACCTTATAGACCAGCTAATTCAAGCCTCTTCCTATTACAGAGAAGGAGACATACCCAGGACAAAAGGAGACTTGCCAAGGTCTCCTGGCCTATCGGCCATAAGCTCAGAACACTGCCTGAGTTCTCTTTCCTTAAGGCTTCCCAAAGTCTAACCAAGTAAATATTACTCAGGGCTGTTTATTCTAACAGTAGCATAACATTTCTGCCTATGTTTTCAGACACAAGTTGGCAGCATCTGGTATTAGTTCTATTGTAGCTCACACATAATTTATTACTTGACATTCTCTTCCCTTCAAGATTACATTTTTCCCTAAGACTCTTCTATTCAAAGTAGGCAGAAACACCCCTTGTGGGTGTTAGCACATAGACTTCAGAGAAACTCTTCACCCAGCCTACACTGCATGAAGGTTCATTAAGAGAAAAGACGATCCATTCAGCCTGAGTTATGTTTTATCTGAAGTCTTACATCTGCAGGATTGTTCATTTTCATGAGCTTCTCCTACTCATGTAATTTTATGTGCAGCTAGCAATATTTCGTGAAATAGGCAAATAGAAATTAAACTTCTAATATTACTTAGAATCCAAATGCAACCCAGTGTTTATCCTGAGCCCAAGATACTTTCCTCTTGTCTACTCAGGGTTACATAAGAAGATGGTGTTTGTTATTCGGTGTGTGTGTGTGTGTTGCTAGTTGTGGGTTACTAGAGCTAAAGTCCCCAGTGATGGAAAGAGGAAATGTCCTCACGTCCTGACAAGGGTCCCTAAGCCTCTTCTGGTCTAATCAGGAATTCCAGTGCCCTCCGCAGGTCAGAAGATGTTAGCTCTGAACTATCCTTTCAGCATCCGGAGTTCTGTTATAAACAGGGTCTCCCCATGAAACAGAAAACAAAAGACTAGACTCTTTTCAGTATAGGTGACACACTTTGTTACATTAATTTCAGGTGTAGAACATAATGATTCAACAAGTTTATACATATGCTATGTTCACCACCCCTGTAGTTACTATCTGCCACCATCCACCACTATTACAATATAATCTGAGAAAGAAAAATAAACCTGGAGATCTCACAATTCCAGATTTCAAAATATACCTCAAAGCTATAGTAACCAAAACAGTGTGGTACTGGCGCGTGCGCGCACACACACACACACACACACACACACAGACACACGAAACACAGATCAATGGAACAGAATAGAGAGCTCAGAAATGAATCCATGATTATATGGGTTATTATGACAATGGAGGCAAGAATATACAATGGGGTTGAAAACAGTCTCTTCAATAAATGGTGCTGGGGAAATAGACAGCATGCAAAAAAAGAAACTGGACCAATTTCTAACAGCATACACAAAAATAAACTCAAAATGGATTAAAGACCTAACTGTGACAGACCTGTGACACCTGAAAACATAAAAACCTTAGAAGAGAGCACAGGCAGTAATTTCTCTGATATTGGCACTGGAGTTCTTGAGCAGAGTTTTGTATTCCTTTGAGAGCAAGACCCGGGAAGGCACCTGGGCTCCACAGCACGCTCTCCAGGGTCCTGAACATGCTCTCCAGGGTCCTGAATATATCCCTTGCACAGCTTCCCAGGATTTTGCATTCTGGGATCCTGGCACTATAACTCTTGGATTTTAATGTGTGACTTTAACTACTTTTTAAAAAATTTCTCTCCTACCCATCAGATAACCAAATCCCCATCTCATCTTGGTATTCTACCTTCAAACTATTCAGTCAGAAGCACAGCAATGGTCTCTTTTAAAGGACTATGAAACAGCACTGTCATCGAGCTGTTAAATGTTTTTGATGACAACATCACAGCAATCACTAAGCACAATTTATTCAGCATAGACTATGCATTAATAAAAATTTAGCTATAAAATCTCTCAAATGTCATCATTGCTTTGTATATCAGGTGTTATTACCATTTTACAAATCAGAAAACAGAGGCTGGCTGAGATTAAACAATTTTGCCTAATTGTACCTAAGATCACTGTAGACAATAAATCAACTTTAGCATGTAAATTGCTTAGAGCAGTGCCAATAGCCTAGTAAATACTCAATAAATTTTAGCTTCTGGTAGTTTTCCTTCTTATTCTGTGTTGCTATTGACTCAAATGTTGAGCCCCCATTGTGGGGGGACACCTACTTTGACAGCATCCCTTCCGGGTCTCCAAGTTCTTTTGAAGGAGTGACAAACAAACTGGGATTGATTTTTGCAAGAGAAGAAAAGAAGAATAGTCAATCAAAAATGATCTGTTGGTTTGGGAATCAGAAATTTGGAGAGGACACTTAAACAGAAGAAACAGACTCTTAAAAACTATAGCATGAGATTTTAGATGATTATACTTCATGCTTGTTCCAGTTTGCTACATGTGCCTTTTCCCTTCTGGGTTACTCTGTTCAACTTCAGCCCCTGGAGGGGGTGACTATTTAGAACATGTATTCTTGTTTCAGGGATAGCTTCCTGGGTGAGAGGTGGACACACCCCAAAGAGGAAGCAACTCATAGTTAAGGTTGAGCCAATCTTAGTTACCTTTTGGGATGTTGGAATTGAGACTCTGAGAGAGACTGAATGAGTTGGTAGCAAGGCAAAAAGATACTGACACAGAGAAAGTAGCCAAGTCACATTAATGGCAGAACACAGAGAAGGAGGGCCTAGGGACCCCTGTTGCTGAGGTCCCTGGAGCCATGCCGCACCCTGCTCCCTATCTGAGCTCTGGCTGATCTACCTTTTCCTGGAGAGCTGAGAAGCCACCCTGTATCTCTGCCCTCTGAATTGGTAACCTCAATTTCTACTCCTTCCTACCAAACAATCCTTGCCAAAACCTGTGGTCAACCCAACCGATGTACAGGATGTAAAGATTGGACTGTGTAATTCTTCTTTCACTTCCAAGGGCCCTAAGAAAGAGAAGTTGCAGCGTATTTGCTGAGTAGAGGGTGTCAGTGGGGGATACCATAAGAGAACCAAGAGATGGTGGATGTTAGTTATGGAGGCTCAGGGGTACGGCTGTGCTTCCAGATACTGGAAGAGTTGTCTGTGGCATCAAGGCAGCCTTGAACCTTGTGGCCTCATGGTAAAGATCTAGGAGCTATGGATAGAAATAATAGGGAAGATTTTAGCTCAGTCAAAGGAATAAATAGGCCGTGAGGTCTAAGGTCCACGGTAGGAGGAACTCCAAATATCTTTCTCTTCACTTTGCTTAGCACCCCACCCAGGGAGGAGCACAGAGCAGCCCATCAGTGTATCCTTTTCATATAAATAATTAAAGATGTAGCAGACCCTGTTCAAAGGAACCGGAGTGTTGTAGGAACTCAAATGGAGGAGAGTTTTATGAGCACAAAACCCTTTCAAATCCTAAGGTTCAATGTTCCTACAGTTATTATGGGAAGTAACAGACAATTCAGCCCCCAGCACTTGAGGGACAACACACACCCTGGCCAGTTGTTTGCTCTGCTTTAGTCTTTCACTTTTAGTTGTGAACGTGGATTCCCAACCAGAGAACTTGAGGAGACAAAAAGCATTATGTTTCGAGAAAATGCTGTGAATTTAATCCCCTTGTGTTCAAAACCCTGTTCTTTTTGGCAGGAGGACATTGCTTAAACACTCTGTAATCTCATCTGGAAAATGGGTATAATTAAGGTGCCTACCTCAAGGTTTTTGCTTTTTAAAATAAAGATGAGATAAAATAACCTATGTGAGGACAGGAGCACAGTGACTGGCCATAGTAACAGCTCTGCAATGTTATTAGGAGCTCTCATTAGCCAGAGAACTGCCTCATCAAGTTTCTAGAATGAAACCTTTGCATTTTTCTGTCTTCACTCTGTCTTCCTAGTTCCATGCAATGCTTCTGATCAAAATTGCAGAGTATAAAACAAGCGAGTTCCCTTTGGCTTCTTCCATGAGCTCCTGTCCCTCTGCAGTCTCTGGTATGACTTATTCATGAGGTCCGGACCTTGTGTGGGTGGCAGACGTGTAGCCCTTCACGGCGTTGGACACTGACCCCTCTGCTCCGTTGCCGTGGATACAGAGAATCTGAAATGACTGCAGACACCCAGATTTGGATACCAACACACTGAGCATGACCACGACCCTGTTTTCTCACCTACCCACAGGGTCATTAAAGATGTACTCTTGCTCATTAAATCCTAACGAGGGCCCACATCACTCACTTTAAGCACTAGGTATTTCAACAGAGTTGAAAAGATGCCAACTAGATTTACTCAAATACTAAGCACTCAGATAAAGGCCATTTGGCTTGGGGAAGAAAATACAAGTTTCACTCGTATTCATAAATGTTACATTCAGGCTCAGTTAACTCTCCAACTAGATGTGGGTTTAAAATGTAAATTATTTAAAGTACCTAAGACCTATGGTCCACATTCCTGATTCTAAGGCAGTGACACATACATTACACATATATTATTCATGCTCTAGGCACCCATTATACACACCAGTGATGTACCCAAAGGCTTAACCAGTCAGGAAAAAGGCTATTGCATATTATAGACAAATTCCTCCTTTTTTTTTTTTTTGCCTTCAAGCTCTGATTTTAATGGAAATATCATTCACAGGTATTATATATGTCTCTGTCTCCTACAGATGTCTGTGGCCACTGGAGGAGTCTCTCTGAAGGCACCAACCCTATCTGCTAACTGCTGGCTGCCAACACATCCACATCCAATTTTAGGACCTACAAACTCGCCTTCCAACATCCTTCTAGATGGTGTGGATCCACTCTGAAATCTTAAGGGCTTGCTGAAGCAAATGTGATGCTCCCAAAGTCTAGTTCCTTCAACAAGAGGTGATTTATGATGTTAACCAGAAGGACTCTTGTTGCTGTTGGAACACTCACCTGTGTCCAGGAGAAATGACCCCACGGACAGTGAGAGCCATGGTGGGCATCCATTTTTAGGTAATGCCATACAATTGTCAATGGCTCAGTGCTTGATGTCCACCCCCATCCAGGTCTCAGGATACAGCCACAAAAGGGGACTCTGTGTTGTGGGGTGACAGATAGACCTATGTGTCCTCACTCCAGAGATCCTAACAGGTTCCTCTTTTATATGGTTTTAAATGGAAGGCTCTGCCACTCAGCATGATCACAACAAGTACCTGGAGTGCCCCTCTCATTACTCTAAGGCTCAGGAGGGTAGGGGACCTCTGGAGCTGGGCGCTGCTGGGGTTAAACTTAACGTTGACATTAAAGGTACCATCCAAGTGAGAGTAAGATCTGGAAAACTAGCCTCTTCTGTTGGGACACATGTCCAGTGCCTCCCAGACTGAACCCCAGGTTTAGTTTCTTACGGCATGAGTCAAGGTGGTGTGCTGCCCTGGGTATATGGTTGGCACACTTCCCACTGTCCCTGTCTGCATATGGGCACTGAGCATTCAAGTAGGCTTTGCAGATAACTCATTTGCTTCAACATGGAACTGTATGAATAATGTAACATGCTGCCAGTGACGGACAGTTGTCATTGTGAGAGTATCAGCTATTGTGCAAAGCTGTGGACAGGGCTCAAGAGAGGCCTGGGCATTTCCTTGGCCGAGAAGTTCCCCCACATCAGCTGACACATCACCTTGCACATCTGTCTTTTGTCTTTTGGAGTGAGGTGTGGGCTTTCCTGTGACAACTCTGCCCCCCTGCCAGGTAAGTTACTGAAGTCAGGGCCAATGTTGATTCTAAGCTTTCCTGATATCATGTTGCTCTCCACGGCCCTTGATTTGTCTGAAATACTCAAGGGGACAGAAGGAGGCAAGCGTGGTGATGGAGACAAGCTCTGGACTCGAATCCTGATGGGCCATTAATGGCTATGTGATTTTGGTTGTGTTATCCGACTCCTCTAAGCTTGAGCTGCATCATCTTTATTTGGATTAGAGGATGCACGTAAAGCACTTTGCATTCTCCCTGGTATATAGTAGGTGCTCAATAAATGTCTGTTCATGGTGGTGATAATTATGTGGGTTTCTTGAACTCAAGTTACCTCTTCTCTAGTATTAGCCCTCTCCTCTCTCTTCCTTACACTCACTTTGTGGAAGCTTTCTTCCCATTTGAAAACATGAGCATGGATATTTTAGGGCTGAGTTATTTTAAAGCCTATGAGATCTTTTCCATAATAACAATAATTAAAAATGATAATTTATCTGACTTGATGATAAATCTAAATTGTCTCCCAAACCCTCCTAATGGTTAACGTTGAACAGTGCTGCAGGCAGCAACAAAATGAAAACTGAAGCTTTTGTATCGTGCCTATGTAATTTTTCTCATTAAATCCCTTTGTAATTATATTTAAATTTAATATCGGTCTGCAGGTTGAGGTATTGGGAAGGTAGAGAAAATGGTTAGAACATTGCAGGTACTAATCTTGCTTCCCCAGGCCTTAGCTTTGCCTGCCTCTGTTAAGCCTGTGGTTCCAAAATTATTTTTCACTGAAGGGACATAAAAAGATGATATAAACAGAATAGAACATCCGTGCATGGATATTTTGTGTAAAGTGCTTGGAATTGCAAAATATTTTACTTTCTGGGGTTAGGAGCCAAGAGGACATGCAACATTAGCAAGTCTGCTAGATTCTGCTTGAAATCTGAGACTGGACTTTGCCAAGTCCAGTCCCCAAAGTGGACTGTTTTCTCAAAAAGTCAGAAAGGTTTCATGCAGCCTTGGGCCTATTGACTGTTTTTCTCCCTTTGGGCTAAGCACCTAACATGTTTTAACTTTTTGCTGGAGATCCCTGTTCGAGAGCACTCATGATTCATCCAACTACAAGGGCTCCCATACATCCTTGGCTTTTACAGTGAGTGTGGAATCAGAGTCTGGCGCATTTAAATCTAAGTTCCAGCAAAGTCTGAAATCCGTATGAAAGGATGTCTTCTAAGAGAGCCGTTGTCAAATTTTAATGGGGGTATGAGTCCCTGATGGATCCTGTTCGAGTGTGGATGGGGCTTCCATGGGCCTGAGGCAGGCAGGGTCTGAGATGATGGATGTCTAACAAACTTCAAGGTATTTTCGCTCCCGCTGGTCCATGGACAGCACTTTGAGTGGTGAGGTCCTAAGACACGTGTGGGTCTGTTTCTGTGCTTGGACGACCACGGTATAAACCACGGTCTCCATGCAGATGGTAGACGAACTTGTCACTCTGCTGTGGTGAATGACCTCCCTTCCTTCAGGCTGCCCCGCTGCTCTGTTGGGTAGTGTCAGAGCAGAGCTCGCAGAATACAAGAGGGCCATGAAGCCCTCCACCCAGTGGGTCCTGACTGTTCCTTTGTTCCACACCTCCCTGGTCTGCAGAGGTCTGCCTTCCTGGTACATGGATGTTCTGAGGATGTTCTGAGCGCCCCTCCCTTCAGAGCTAGTCCAACATTTTTCTTCTTTGCTTTCTCATTGCCTTCTGATCCTTGCTTCACCACCGTTTAATCCACTCCTCCCATGCCGCCATTAACTTGTTTTCTTTTATCTCTTCTTCAGTCTCATTTCTGTTCAGTTTACTGTCTCCTCCCAGGAAACCCATCTGCCTCTAAGAATACCATGATTCACAGGCTGAGTTCAGCTTTTGGGCTCCCATTTGATTCCCCCCACTCAGCTTCCTTTCTTTTTTACCCAAGACTCTGACCTCTTATTTCTACACTTAAGTTCAGAAAGATTTTAGGAAGGAAGACCCAAACAGGAGTGGCCATTGCATTGAGATCTAAAACTAAAACCTACCTAAACGATCAAAACTTTGATTTGGTCATTCCATCCCTAGACATTTGATGAAGAAAGCAGGAAGAGATAGAGGCAGATATCTGTACGAGGATGTCCATGGCAGGATTATTTATAATAGCAAAAACCCCCCAAACTTTTTCAAATGCATTGGCACCTAAGTGACCGATGCTACATCGAAATGACAAATACTATGGTGGCACTAAAAATCTATACTTCAGTGTCTACCGATTAGATGAAAATACTTATGAGAGTTAAGCCAAAAATATAACTTCTATAATGACACATATATTAAAATTCTAATGTTATGAAAAACATGCATAGTAATGACTTGCAAGGGACATATCCAATTGTTAATATTAATAGTTTTCTCTGGGTGATGGGATTAGGGAGAAGTTTTTTTTTTTTTTAAGATTTTATTTATTTATTTGACAGAGAGAGAGAGATCACAAGCAGGCAGAGACGGGGGAAGGAGGCTCCCCGCTGAGCAGAAAGCCTGAGGCGGGGCTCGATCCCAGGACCCTGAGATCATGACCTGAGCCAAAGGTAGAGGCTTAACCCACTGAGCCACCCAGGCACTCCGATAAGTTTTTTTTTTTTAATAACTTTCATATTTCTTGTGTTTTCTACAATGGAACTACATGATTTTATTTCAAAAAATCTTTATATTTAAGAAAAAAAATCTTCACTTCAGAAACAGTTTCCTTTATGAATTTAGATATTAGATCCTACTCATGGATAACTTTAATTATTTGAGTATTAGGACAGCTTAGAAGTCACATCAGAGTTTCCACCGATTCCTGCAAGATATAAATTGAATACCTGTAATAAATGTGCCCTCAGCCAAAATGTCGACAACCACAGGCTTTTCAGAAGGAACTGAAATGCGCTCTGTTCCCATCTCTACCCTGAATAAGGTAATCTCATTCCCACATCCCTATGTTCCTTCTCTAGTGACAAGTTCATTTAAGATGCGATTCCTCAACTGGCTAGCAAACTCGCTTGACTATTTTGGGCATAATTACAGATAATGAGGCAGCTTCTTAGAGTAATGTGACTTCTCCTCACTGCAAAGAAAGTAATTTGCACCTTCAGTGTCAGTCTCTTCTCTTCTCTGTTCTGCAGTATCAACATTGTGCATTTTCCCCATTAGTTAATGCCTGACTAGGGGACGGAGGGCTTGCCAGGATCACGTCGTGAGAAAGGATTGGTCACGCAAGCACGGAGCTGTCAGTACATCCTTTGCAGTAACCAATGGCTACTGGAGTCACGGGATTGGACAATGTACTTCCTTGACATTTCCTTGACCACATGCTGTCAACATTTCCTGGTGAGATAATGCCTTTAAGCACAGCAAGAGATATAGTGGGGGAACAGGAGGACATGGCCCTGCCCACCTGGAACTTTCGGTCTCATTTTCGCAAGGAGAACTTTGCTATGCCTTCATCAGAAGGACTGATAGCTCCCCTCTTTCTCATGTGCCGACAGATGGAATCCCCAGAAACTTCTCCCCAGGCCCGTGTGCATACACGGATGCCTCCATTAAGAGCAGAACTCGCCATCTGACTGAACCGCTTGGCGGTTGACCTCCCGTCCATCACTTGTCTCTGTCACGAAGATCTTGCTGTCAGCAGTGTTCAGTCACCAAATGCCGCTGGTGGCTCCCCACAACACGCTACTGTACAACCCTGTGTCACTCCTCGCTCGAGGATGAAGACATCAAAGCAGATGCTTGAGAGCTTTGCCAAGAGCACTGACGACTTCGCTTCGCACCTCCCAGATGAAAGAGGCTTGTTCAGGAGATGGGATGTGTCTAGTTCCTCCTGGCTTGCAGCTCCCGCTGGACGGCAGACCAAGAGAGGTGACGGGCATTTGGGTTTGTCTCGGCCACATGCTTGGGGCTTTGCCAGTATGGGGCACCGACGCCCTGGCCACTTTGCAGAGCTCAAGTCTTGGGAGGAACATTCTGGGCGTTGAAGCTGTGAGTCCTGAGAAGTCAGAGCAGCATGTGGCGGCCTCTTCTCTGGAGGGCAAGGATGCCTCCATCCCCGGCAGCGGGGGGCTAACTAGTATTTCCTGTTCGGTCAGCTAAACCTCCTTTCTGGATAAACCACCCTGAGGGTCTCAGCAGGCTAGCAGGAAAGACGCACGCACAGGGCAAAAACCAGCTGATGCTCTCCCTCCTCTCAGTGCCACCAATGGTGACAAGTGCTTTGATGAGAGTAATAAGCCACGTTTCTTCTAAAGGATCGTAGAACACTTCTTTATTTAGTTGACAAGGTTTGCTGTGTCTTTTTTTTTTATTGGAAATTCAGCGTGGTAGCGATTTCATTAAGTTGATTTCTCACACTGTGCTCTGTGTGTGTGTGTGTGTGTGTGTGTGTGTGTTGAGCGTGGATAAAAACAGCGTGAGAAGTCAGGCTGGGTTCACAGCGCTGGGGGTGGGTGTGCTGCTCCATGCTGGACTATGATCACAAGCCAGACTGGGGAGCTCCAAGGGGGCCACTGGAGGGCGCAAGCTGGCAGAGCATAAGGCAGTGTGCCAGGGGCGGGAGGGCTGCACGGGGGTCTCACTATTCTGCCACGTTCCCCACGAAGCCGGCTGTTCATCTTGTATACAACACAATCCACTCAAAATGCCTCCATGGCCTTTTCCTCTGGAAGTCCTTTCCTTTCGCCTATTCCCAGGGAGGTGTCTTGCACAAAGGAAGGAGGAGAGATGGGGTGAGGCAGGGACAGTGGCCCGGAGGGGGCTGTCTGGGGACCGCCTTCAGTCATTCCCTCCGGCTCCTGCCGAGATCGACCCGCGGGCTCCGTCTCAGCATGTCCGGGTCCTTCCCTCCAAGGCAGCGTCCCCAAGGCCCGGAGAGCGCAGCTAATGCCTTGTGAACGGAGGTGAAGCTTGGCTCTCGCAGGGTCGCCGGGCCTCTGACCGCTCCTCCAGGCTTTCTGCGCAGCTCGAGATGTGCTGGCGTGCTGACAAGCACTCAGCCACACAGGGAAGGCAATTATGCAGACAGAGAGAAATCACACTTCCTCCTCAGTTTTGTGTCTTCCTTTTTTTTATCCCCCCTCAGTGTTCTTAAGGAGAAAATGACACATGAGGAGGTGAATAAAATATTCAAGTGAAACGATGGAAGCATTCCCTGTTACTTTCATCTGTTTTGTTGCACGGACGGGGGTGAACCGCCCCGAAGGAAGAGGGCTGTGGGTCTCTTGTCAAGGGCAGAAAGAAGGGGTGAATAGGATATTGGGAGGTGGGGTGTGGGGAGGTGGGAGTCCAGGTGAGTCGGGGCTGGAAATGGTGTGAACAGGGAAAAGAAGGCTGCCTTCCTGGGCCTGGTGGGAACTGGAAAGAAAATGAGCCATATCCAGACTTGGATGCCTCCGGAAAGCCTCAAAAACCCACCTCACGGGCTTCCCTCTAACCACATTTCCCTCTAATGTGGTTCTTCTGGGGGGCCCAGTTCTCAGGGAAAGGAAAGGCATGACCTCTCACCCTGCTCGCAAGACAAAGACCTCAGGGTCATCTTTGACATCGTATCCCTGAAACCCTAGAGCAGGGTTTCCTACCTTCAGTGCTATTGACTTCCGGGGCCAGGTAAATCTTGCCGTCCCCTGCATAGGGATACTTAGCAGCACCTCTTGTCTCTTCCAGACCCTTCTGTGCACCGCCCAACTCCTCCCCACCAGTTGCAACCCCAGTAAAGTCTCCAAACACCATCAGATGTCCCTAGGGGTGCCCAACTGTCCCTGGTTTAGGATGACTGATCCAAAACAAACCACCATCGAGTTCTGCTGAGTTTACCTCCCAGATGTGCCTACCTCCGCCAACCCAGCCACCCTCACTGGCTTTAGGGGGTCATCCTCTCTGCTCCAGCCAAGCTTCTCATCCCATTCTGCCTCTCCCAAGGATTCCAGAATCAACATGTATCTTCTCTCCATCCCAACCATTGAAAGCTTTCCTACACTCTGAGGCTAGAGATGAAGATCCCTAACAGAGCTGAACAGTTGTGGGCTCGTCATCTGTGTGCCTCATATCATTCTTCTCCCATCAGTTCCTGATGTCCCCGTGCTCCCACCGACCACACATCTTTCGTACTCTTTCCCCTCTTTCAGTCTTTTAGATCAAGGCTCCAAAGTCACTTCTCCAGAGTGTTGGGCTTCTCAGATCCCGCTCTGTGTCAAGGCTTCCAGCGAGAAACTCTCAAAGCAACATATGTCTCTCCTTCTTAGCTTTTAGCACGGTCCACAATTTCACATTTCTCTGTACCATCATCTGATTGAAGTGTGCCTCCCCCAGGGGACTCTAAGCTCCACGAGCTGCAGGCACTATCTGGGTTATCACACACGCCATCATATCCCTGGCACCTGGCACAGGACCTGACATCTAGCCTGTTGCTGAAGGGATGGAACACACAGAGATGGTCTAATGGATTAAAGTTCAAGCTAACAGTGGTCCTTGGATTTGGAGCCAATGCTTTTCCTGAGTACTTATTATATGCTAGATACAGACTGGGACCGTGAATATTTCAGATAAGACAAACATGCCCATGGCATTGTGGTGCCCTCTGTCATGCCCATGGCATTGTGGTGCCCTCTGTCTAGCTGCAGGGACAGACATCAACCACGAGGGCTCAGAAACGCATGCACGAATACAGAGATGGCGGGTGTACTCTCCCAGGCCAGGAAGAGAAACCGTCACAACATGCCCTCCATACTACTGTGTCCTCCCAGACTTAACTACCCATGAAATAGGAGTTGGTTTTCTGTGAGCAAAGACTGGGAGGCATAGCACATAACATCAGTAAACTTAGATGTCATCAATTTGTGGAAATGGCACCAATCCCATGTTATTTGGCTTTTCTATTGTGTTCCCTAAATGGATTTCCAGAAGTTTGTTTCTAGAATGTCTTGAATCCACAGAAATCAGAAGACTATTTCTTTCTTATTTGATTTTTAAAAAGAAATCAGTAGCGTGATCAACAGATACATAACTGGTACAGGTGGAAATAAGGCTTTAAGTTATGTTAAATCAAGTTAGTTGAGCCATCGTCCGTGGCCACTTGGAACCGACACTTTCTGTAAAGGTGCTGGGATGCCGAGATCCTGGAAATCCTAAAATCGAAGAGTTTACAGCCTCTTAAGAGGGAAGGAACCACACAGATCTCTGCAAGGATGTACCAAGAGCCTCCCCTAGGGGATAGGTGCTTTTCTTAATCAGGTTTTAGCCCAAACCTCACTTCCAAGAGGCTTTCTCTGACCACCTTGCCAAATACTACCCCTTCCTCGGCCAACCCCACTCTTTTTCATTACTCCATATTATTCTCCGCATAGCAACTGCCATCTGCTAAATTTGTGTATTAGTTTATGTTTTGTTTCATACTGATCTCCTAGCTGGAATGTAAGCCCTATACTTTCTTGCTTACCTCCACACCCCAGTGCCGAGAACAGCATCTGGCAGCTGGCATTGAATGAATGGATGGATGGATGGATGGATGGATGGATATGCTCAGAGAAAGGAGCAGTCAGTCCTCCCTGGGGATGCTGAGGAAAGCTGAAGAAGGAGGCAATATTTGAGATGGGTCTTGAAGTAGGAGTTCTCCTGGCCAATGAAGCGTAACTGGATAAGGAGGAAACTGCTAGATGTCAATGTTTATAAATCCAGAAGTGGTGGGAAGATGAACGGTCAAGTCTGGAGGGTGGGAGAAGAGACAGAGGGGAATCGGAGGCTGGGGCGGGTTGTGAACAGGTGTGAATGCTGTGCCCAGAGAGTGTACTTTTCGCTCTATGGACACTTGCAGATGAGATGTCCTTATATCGGAGAAACATGGGGCCAGATGGCTAACCCACAACGCCCCCTCTGGTGGCCTGATAGAGCGAAGCTGGCGATGGAGAAAATTAATAAATCTTTCCCAGGAGAGAGGAACACAATTTGTAAGCATCCGACTTAGCACATCCACAAAAATATATTTTTTCTTCTTTGTTGACATCAAAAATCCTTAAACACCCCCAACTCTTACTGCAAATCCTTCTCAGGCACTGAGCATGCTGAACTGTGCTTGGAAGGCTTCCACGTCTGCCCACACAGGGTCATCTGGGCTTTAACACCAAACAACTTAGGAGAAGGACTAAGATGCTGAAGGACTAATTAAGTCCCGACTGGATTTCTAACAGTGAGTTTGTGAGCTATTTTTAAGTACTCCCTAAAGGAGATAAACAGAATAAAAGCTTCATCATTAAGTATGTTTCCAGTAAATGGAGTCGCCTGGTTAATTAAGAGAAAGTCCCATCATCTAAGAGAAGTTGGTATCATACTTACAAATTTCTCTTAATATCTGTAAATAATGGCTGGTAAGGGGAAAAAGGACTCACATTTATTTCACTCACATGAGGGCAAGGCACTGTCAGAGGTACACGATACATACTTTAATCCAAGTAGGAAACCCCTTGAACTCTTATTTACCCTCATTTTACACATGAAGAAACAAAGACAGTGAAGGGTTGAATCCATTGCCTGAGATCACCCAACTGGTAAGTAGCAGAGCGGGGCTTTGGAACTGAGTTCAAATATAGAAAATAGCAGGAATTTACCCCAAAGATACAGATGCAGTGAAAAGAAAGGGCACGTGCACCCCAGTGTTCATAGCAGCAATGTCCACAATAGCCAAACTGTGGAAGGAGCCAAGATGCCCTTCAACAGACGAATGGATAAAGATGTGGTCCATATACACAATAGAATATTACTCAGCCATCAGAAAGGATGAATACCCACCATTTACATCAACATGGACGGAACTGGAGGAGATTATGCTGAGTGAAATAAGTCAATCAGAGAAAGACCGTTATCATATGGTTTCACTCATATGTGGAACATAAGGAATAGCACGGTGGACCATAGAGGAAGGGAAGGAAACCTGAAGGGGGAAATCAGAGAGGGAGGCAAACCATGAGAGACTCCTGACTCCAGGAAACAAACAGAGGGTTGCGGAGAGGGAGTTGGTTTGGGGGTTGGGGTAACTGGGTGATGGGCCTTCAGGAGGGCACGTGATGTGATGAGCACTGGGTGTTATAGCAACTAATGAACATTCTATCATTGAACATTATGTCAAAAACTAATGATGTACTATATGCTGGCTAACTAATTTAAATTAAAAAAATACAGGCACTGGAGTCTTATAGACTGAGCTATGAGACTTTTAGCGCACAACACCATGAGACGGTGGGCTAGCTATCCAGCCTCAGAGCTGGGGCCTCCTCAGGGGGAACTTGGGATCACGAGAGCCCCCACCTCAGAGATACCTGGGGTAGAGGGATCGCCTCACATTCAGCGAGAAGACATGTGTGAAGCACACCGCACCAGGACATGACACCTGGCGACTACAAGAAGTAGTTCGTTTTCCACAGGGCAGTAGTGATCGAAAGGTCTCTGCCTTCACCTAGGACAGAACCAACTCTGCTCCCAACAGCCAGAAACGAAAGGACGAAGACGGTACCCCTGTACCGTGGCCGCCGGCCACGTCCGGTACCATCGTTGGGGTGGTTCAGAAATCACGGTCTCGCCCTTTGTGAGGCAACTCTGTGTCCGTCTGATCTCTGCTTAGGTTAGGTTTCTTTTACTTTAGCATTCTTGACATTTGGGAGCTGGCTGTCTTAGTGGGGGGGCCCGCGGTGTGCACTGTGGGCTGCAGCAGTAACCTTGGACTCCTGAGCCTCCCGTAGGCACCCCCCGCTCCTGCCAGCTGTCTCTGCCGAATGTCCCCTGGGGGTAGAAGTCCCCCTCCTAACCAACTAAGAACCACTGACTTAGGTGAAAATTTATAATAATTTAAGAACTTGAAGATCAAGCCACGGGTTCCTAGGATTCTGAGAGGGAGCTCCCATTATGCAAACAGTTCATAGCTCTTGCTAAATAGAGATGAATTCTCACTGGGGAACCAAGGCGGGGCCACCGACACATTACCGTAGCCAGTCAGCTCATCGGACTCCTGCCACCAGTCCACAGTGTTTTGTAGACTGTTAATTTCCCATTAAAGGAGCCATGACATTTAATAAGCATTCTGCCATGTGGCTCCATATGTAGAACGGAAGCATGAGAACTCAGTAAATTTCTTTTTTACATTTTTTTCAAAATTTTTAAATTCATTTATTTGTCAGAGAGAGAGGGAGAGAGAGAGAGAGAGCGAGCACAGGCAGACAGAGTGGCAGGCAGAGGCAGAGGGAGAAGCAGGCTCCCCGCCGAGCAAGGAGCCCGATGCGGGACTGGATCCCAGGAGGCTGGGATCATGACCTGAGCCGAAGGCAGCCGCTCAACCAACTGAGCCACCCAGGCGTCCCTCTTTTTTACATTTTTAATGAGGGATGACAGCAACGTTCACTCACTCGGTGTTTACTGAGTGCTTGCTATATGGAATGTCACACATTAAGTATCTAACAGAATCACAAAACGACTGAAGTCTTTCACACGGGCCAAATTACCTCATGGAAGGGATATTGATTCATTTGACCAAAAGGTATTAAAAGCCTACTATGTGCCAAACCACAGGCTAAGCTCGGGGCAGAAGGTTCTGGGAGAAAGAATATAGTTTCTACACTCTAAGAGCTTGTAGAAAAGCAGTGTGTCTCCACGTGGGGTCCTTGGACCAGGAACATTGGTATCTTCTGGTAGGGATAGAATTGCATGCTCCCAAGAATAAGTGTGGAAGTCTTAACCCCCGGGACTTCAGAATGTGACTTTGTTTGGAAATAGGGTGTTTATAGAAGTAAATAGAACAAGAGGAGATCATTAGAGTGGGTTCTGTTCCAGTAGAACTGGTGTCCTCACATAAAGGGGAAAATAGGTACAGAGACACATTCATAGAAGACCAAGTGAAGACACCCAGGAAAAATGTTGTGTGAAGACGGGATGGAAAGGATGCACCTACACACCAAGGAACACTGGGGATTGCTGGAAACCACCAGAAACTGGAAGAGGCAAAGAAGGATCCTCCCCTACAGCTGTCGGAGAGAGTACGGACCTGCCAACTCTCTGACTTCTGGCCTCCAGAACCGTGAGAACGTAAATTTCGGTTGTTTCCAGCCACCCAGTTTGTGACACTTTGTGATGGTGGCCCTAGGGGACCCAGACACCGGGGAACTTGGTGGAAATGCAGATTCTCGGTCCCTACTGAGATCTACCAAATCAGAGGCTATGGCATGCGGGGACATCCCGTGATCCGTGTCTTAACAAGCCCTCCCAGGGAGGTTTACACACGCCAGAGCACGAATACTGCCGGTACAGAGCGGTCATTCTCAACCCTGGCTGCCACCTAGATTTGCCTGGGGTGGCCTCAAACCAAAACCAAGACCATATTTTAGAGATTCTGATAGGAATTCTCATAGGATGATTCTAATGTGCAGCCAAGCTAAAAACAGCTGGTCTGCAACACAATCTCTCTAACGTTAGCGCCTGTGGCTCGGCAGGAAGGGCCTCATATGGGGGGGGGGGCTTGAGAAAAGCCAGATTGTGATGCAGTAGGGTGGGCATGGGGCCTGAGAATCTGCATTTCTAACATGCTCTGAGGCGAGGCTGTGCTGCTCCATGGCCGGTGCTTTACGAGGCAATAATACTAAAGTCGAGAGAACTAACAGCCAATAATTGTTGGATAAGACAGACATGCCCTCTGCCTCGCGGAGCCTGCATCCTGGTAGAGCAGAGTCTTCGATCAGCCAGAACAATGCTAACTGTTGCAACACACAAACTGTAATTTTGCAACAGCTTCACAGACAAATGATTTCTTCTGGGATGCTCAATGTCACGTGGGGGTTTCTGGGATCCAGGTCCTTCCGTGTTGGGCTATGCCTTCCTTGAGTATTCCCAGTTCAGGGGGTGGGAATAGAGAGTGAGGGGGTCTCATGACTCCTACTGGGTTCCATCGTCTCTGGTATGTGGCCCTGGATAACTGCAAGGGACACCGGGACATTGAGTCTAACTCCATGGTTAGAGGGAAAGGAAGTGGGTTTGGTGGGAACACACTGTCTCTACCAGAATCTGGAAAGATGAGTTGGACTGATCAGACGAAGGAAGGGAGGGAGTAGTAACAGTGCCAGGCACCAAGAATACACAACGGCTGTTTGGTAAAGGGTCCCAAACTAGCCAAACTTCCATAGCTTGTCCGGTTCTTATTTTCCTTATAGGAACAATTACGATAATCTGCCTTGGTCTCCAGCGCTTTAACAGTATGACGTGTTAAAACATTTCTAAGGGACTTGAAGACACATTTCCCCAAAGGAGGCCTACAAATGGCCAAAAAGCATAGGAAAAGACGCGCAGCATCACTCATCATTCGGGGAACACAAATAAAAACTACTAGGAGATACCATCTCACCCCCTTCGGGATGGCTGCTATCAGAAAAAAACAAAAATAACAAGAGTTGGCGGGGCCGCGGAGAAGCTGGAACCTTGGGCGGTGTTGGCAGGAATGAGAAATGGCCCAGCTGCCGTGACCAAGAGCATGGTCGTTCCTCAACAAATTACAAATAAGATTAGCATGCGCTCCAGGAACCCGATTTGTGGGTACCCAAAAGATTTGAAAGCAGGGTCTCAGAGATATTTGTACACCCATGTACTTAACTGCATTATTCATGACAGCGAAAATGTGAAAGCAGCCCAAGTGCCCAGTGAGATGACTGGATAAGCAAACTGTGGCATAGGCAGATGACGGAACAGCATTCCTCCTTAAAAAAGAAGAGAATTCTGCAGTAGGGCCGATTACGCAACATGGAGGAGACTTGAGGACATCACACTTAGCTAAATAAGCCAGTCACAGAAAGACCAAGAGTGTCTATTCCATGAACATGACTACTTCGAGTCATCACAATCACAGAGACAGAGAGTAAGACGGCGGCCGGGCACAGGGGGAACGGAGATGGGGGGTGTCACTGTTTAATGGGTACGGAGTTTCAGTTTTATAAGGGACAAGGGTTATGGGTGGACACAGCCAAGACGGTCGCCCGACATTATGGATGTGTTCAATACCACTGGACTGTACACTTAACCGTGGTTAAGACGGTTCATTTTACGTCGTCTGTAATTTACCGTAATAAAAGATACAATGAAAAAACACTAAGGAAGAGGGTTGGCAACTTCCTAAGACTCAAATGGCAGTGGGTTATAGATGTATCTGGACTTATTCCCATCATCCTCGGTCACTGGACACTGACACAGACCAGAGGCTGGAGCTGGTGGCTGGGCTTAGAGTCTCAGACGAGACTGGTGTGCAGCTGGGGAATGAGTGGGAGTAAAGACTTCAGCCAGATGTCAAGAGGAAGCCGGGGCTGTGTCTGCATCTCTTCACAGACGCCTCCATAGCGTCTCCACACCGACCTGGACTTGTCGGTGTCATGGTCTGACAGTAACACAAAATAGTTTAAAGTAGGTCTTGTCCGGGACAAGCCACCTGAATATCAGAAAGATTCAGAGCCAAGACAATTTTATCTAAAGTCAGAGAATGAGTTGTCAAGAGAGAGGGATTATGGATGGAAACTGTATGGACAATGCCCAGATCAGGCAAAATGTCTCTCTTGGATATTCCTCACAGTGGATGCTCTCTGGCTTTTGATTGCCCGAGCCCTCCTCCAAAGGTCGAGCTGAAATCTTTTCTTCTGGACCCCATGCCTCTCGGGGGCCACAGAGCGAGAACAAGTTGACCCTCTCTGCATGACCTTGGACAAATACTTTGCCTCCCTCTGGAGCAGTTGCGCTGTCTATAAAATGGGAAAAGTCTGCATCTTCCCAAATGGAGTTCTTGTAAGGACAAATTGATTACTCGACACGTAGAAAGGGCTCTGAAGACAACAGCCAGAATTAGTATCATTACTCTTCAAACCCTTTAAAACACGGCTCTCTTCCCATTTGTCTCCACAACTTCCCCCACTCCCAGTTGGACGGCTCCTCTTTCAATCCCTCAACTTTTCCTTCTCTTAGAATTTCAAGTCTCCTGCTTTCATGTGGATTATCTTTTCTCCAATTGTGTTCCGAAGGGTACTAGATCCTCAAGGTAGTAGCAGTAATTCCTTGAAAAACAGAGCTTCTGAAATATGTTGTATACCAATGCCTCCCTTCAAGGTTTACAAGGTATCCTGGTATAATAAAGGTCTTGAAAAGTCTTCATAGAGAACTGTTGGTGTGGGTTCAAGGGTGTGCCCTGTTTGCAGAACGGTAAGGTGGCACGGTATGTGTGATGGGCAATTAGTCATCGACTAATGTGGCTTTTGTTTTTGTCTTTACAAAATCGTATATACCCTTCAACCAGCAGTGTCCATTCCAGATATCCAACCTGGAACGACTCACGCATGGGTCACTCACATTCACATGTGTTTAATGTGTCTCTGAAGATGCCCTTCAAGAGCCCCTTTCAACCTCGCCTCATCCGCTGGTAGAACTATGCCTTCCTTTCTCTGCCTATATCCAAATCACGGAGTAAAATAATCACCGGATAGCACCAGGCTGACACCAGTCTGGCAGCCTACACTTTTCCTTGATGGATCTACCACTCTTTCTGTATCCCATCCACAAGGCGATCCCATTATCTGAGGACTGCATTCCTTTTTCAAAATACTCTCTCAACTTCCACTCCATAGTTTGAGTATAAATTTGGACTCAATTGCCTGGGTGAAATCTCATAAAAGCCCTTTCGACTGAGACTGTATTTTTTTCCTCCACTCGTTCAACAGATTGTTGGTCTGTCTTAACTGGTCATTTCAGTCTCGAGATGCTGATTGATCGTCTATGGAGATGAGCGGAGAGTAAATGCTTTGGGCGACACCGATGACTAATGCCTGGGAAATGGCGCAAACAGAAATAAATCTGGAAGGAAATAACCTGAAGTTATCCAGAAACAAACACATTTGTGCACAATCCAAGCAACAAGAGCCAAAGCTTCCCATGTCCCCTCCTAATCTTTATAAATGGTTTTCTCCTGAGCCACTTGGCATATTTCCATTACGGCCTTCTGAATATGTATAGACACAGCAGGTAATTTAAGATTGCTTCAAGTGTCTGACAAAAACATAGTGTGTGTTCAACTTGTTTAGGAAACATCTTAATGACAAGCAGAGCAATTTATGGAGGACATATTTTTATAGCACAGTAACATCAACATTTATTATTTGGGCCATAACTGGGAAAGAAAACAGACTTCCCCCATTTAGACAACAGAATTAAATTCCTAGCAAGGCAATAGAGAAATAGGCACAGTTCTGAATACAGTTATGGTATAAAATGATATTCTTTAGAAATCTGATAGAAAACACGGGAAAAGTAATATAATGGCCTGATCAGATATTTCTAAGATATAATTTTGGAGTACAATCCCTTCCAAGGGGCTAAAATGTACTATTATAATATTCAAGGTGATCTACCTACTTTAGACTTATTTTCCCCCTAGAATGCCACTATATTAGGAAATAGTTATATGTTATCTATTATTTGCAAATCATTTTTCCCCATAGAATTAATATAATGTCCAAGGAGCCCTGGCCTTAGAATTATAAAGGTTCTGACACATGACACAGAAGTGAACCTCCCTTAGATTAGGCTGGGTACGGGCAGCGGCTATTTCTCCTGTTCTGCCTCATGCATATTCCGGCTCCTAAAAGCCCAACAGTTGCATATATCCCGAGTCCAGTTTCTCATACACCGTGTATTTGGGTCTCACGGATAAGGAAAACATTTAAATAAAATATTCAAACCAAGAAGTGCATTTCACCTTTTAAGCTGCCGCCTAGATTTCTGCCCAGGGATGGCCACAAACTGACTTTACAGATGGGCCAACGTATTGTCGCAGTTGACTTGGCGGGGTTGGGCAAAATCGCTGTTTGGTTTTATCCTCTTGCTCAACACACACTTACTGTGGCCTGCTACGTGGCTGCAGTGGACGGCCAGGCCTCCTGAGACACGGCAGGTGGATGCCTGCTCCTCCTGCGTGGCTCCCACGTCATTCAATTACGTCATCACTTCCGGGAGTCGTTCTTGTTACTCGAATCCCCGGAGATGTCATGCCAACATGTTGGCAAGCCCTTAAAATCCGCATCCTTCCTCAATACTCTCTCTCAGTAAAATGGGCCAGGCTTCCACTGCCTTGAGAAGATGAAGGGGCTGTGCCATGAGTTACCTCCCCTCCCCATGCCCCATCTCTCATGTCACGCGCATAGGTGGAGAGGTGCTGGTGCCATCCAGGCTGCCTGTCCTTCCTTCACTCCTCGCAGCCAGTCCATCTCGAGTGCTGCTGGTTTTATCTCCTAAACAGCCCTGGGCATTCCACCAACCTCTCTGTTGCTACTAACCAGCTGGTACATGTCACTGGAGTCTCTTGTTTGAGCCAATGCAGTAGTGTCCTAGTTAACCCCCTGTTTGCCTTGCCTATTGGAGGCCAGTCCCAGCTGAGCTCACCAGCCTCCTGTGAGCGCTCAGGCTCTTGTTCCTCTCTGGGCTCCACCCCCCCGGGGCCTTACTTCAGTCATTCATACTCACTATGCTTACAATGGCCACAGGACCTTTGCTCATGCTCTTCTCCCTTCCTGGAGTGTTTTTCCTACCCCCTCTCACTCAGTTAATACCACCTTATCCTCTTGATTCACTCCAAGAATCCGTTCCACAAGAAGGCTTTCCATGACTTCCTTGGTCAGGTCAATCCATCCTACAGACCATCATGCAATCCATCCTACAGGTTAATACAACTATACAGACTCTCTGGAAACCATGGCCATTTTCTTCTTAAGGCTTGTTACCTTGGTTGGTAAGTTTATTTGACTAATGATGGTCTCCTCTGCCAGATTATAAGCTTCATGAAGACAACACCTGTTTGGTTTTTGCTCATTTCTCCCCATAGCTACTAGCACAGTTTTGGCTCACAATGTATACTCAGTAGATATTTATGGAGTGAATTTCTCAGTGGCTCACAATGACAGAGATCCATGGTTATCCATGGGTGTTTATCCAAATGCTTTCCTGGGGGAGTTCCTTTCACTAACCCATCTAAAGAGCAGTGGGTCAAAGCTTGATGGTTGTTTCTGGGTTTTTTTTTTTTTTTTCTGCTCTAAACACTTCCTCTGTGCCAAGCACAGCCCTAAACTCTTTCTGTGCATCCACTGATTTAATCCTTAGGACTCTCTAAGGGATGGACACTGTCAAGATCTCCACTGTATGGATGGGAAAACTGAGGCCTTACTGTTAACTAAACTGTGCAAGACAACACAGTCAGGTCTGCACTCTATTCCCAGCACCATGGACAAGACCCATCACATGCTAGGGGCTCAAGAAAAATTTGTAGAATGAAGGAACGGGTAAATGAGGTAGCCAAGCTTGTCTATCCTAAGCCACAGATCCCTAAATAATTTTTTTTTATTATTTTCAGTTAGCCACTGTATAGGACATCATTGGTTTTTGATGTGGTGTTCAATGATTCATTAGTTACGTGTAACACCCAGTGCTCATCACAACATGTTTTCTTGTGGTTTTTGAGTCTGCCCACCTCTTCCGGTCCTTGCGGTCACGTACACATCCCCGCCTTGGCCACTTCACACCAGAACTTCCGTGTTTGCTGTCTTCACTTCCCCCATCTCCCACGGGGCTCGCGTGACCTCTTAAGTCCAACCAGACCCAGCACTCTCTTTCCTGAGCCCCCCTGGTGGCTTCTCATTGTCCTCTGGACACTGACACCAGCGCTTCATTCTGCCAACAAAGCCCCTGCTGTCTTTCTCTGGCCTCACCCCTCTCTCGTCCCCGCCTTCCGTCTTGCCCCCGGGGGATGCCCTCTGAAAGAGGTTTGCCTCTGGGAATCACTGTTCACTAGCAGGCGGGTTGTACAGAGCCCTGGTTCAAGCTCGTCCGAGCACGTGCTAACGCAGTCAGCCGCAGCATGAAGTGGGACATCACATCCAGAGGAGGTTTCCTATGGTCGCCCGTCTCCAGCGCGACACCCACTGCTGTCACCTCCTGGTCTCCTGGCAGGAGGGTGAGGCCAGGCGGAGCTGAGTCTTCTGCTCTCCTCCCCCTAAATGAGAGCTGTAGCGGGAGCAGGCAGAGTAGCACGATAACGGGGATCTTTTTAGCGATGCCTGGTGCTCTAGCATCCTGGCAAGTGGGGTTAGCTTCTCTGTCAGGGCGCTCTGTCACCACGGGTTTGCGTTAGAAACAGCTGGTGGCCGAAGGCCTGGGAGCTAACAAGCCCCGCTCCTTGGATGCAGGAAGGGCCGTTGGCTCTCCC